>APFE030729062.1:189642-222538 GCA_000404065.3 Pinus taeda
AAAGACGATTTTTAGTCACGAAAAATCGCTGGCGGTAGATTTCCCAAAAAACGTCGTTGAGGGCCTCAAAACGGCTCCGGAAGTTCAGGACCCGAAAAAACTGCTAAAAATAGTAAATTGTGCTACAATTACGGAAACTGAAAAACTGAAAGAGACAGTTGCGGGGGTCCAAATGGGATAGGTGGGTGGCCACCAACATCCACCTGGATCATCAAAGGTCTCTAAAACTCTGGTTCTGCACTTTTTCTTTGCATTACCTGCAGTCCCACACCTAATAGTCATGTCTCCTACGCACCTGATCGCTCTGTCTCTGTGTTATGGGTGCGGACCCCTGTAAAAGTTAAAAGGCATGAGTGCATTCTAAAAAATCACTTTCAGTCATTTCTAGAAGCTTCTGGAAGGAACCTTGAGGTGGCAAGTTCACTCTCTTAAGGTTCATGCATCCCATACCTTAAGGAGCTAACCCCTTGATGTGAGGAGCTTATCCCTTTGAAGGAGGATTCTATCCCTTCATAGGTGGACTTGTAACCTCTTCCCCTGCACTATAAAAAGAAGCATTGGGCCGGTTACTGAGGAGGTTAGAAGCTGAATATTTTTGAGGTGAAATGCTGTTGGAACTTAGTCTTCTTAGTTGAGTTTTTATGAGGAGAGATTACATACCTCTATGATCTCATTTGGAAGAGTGCAAGGCTTGTCAAAGTAAAGGAAATTCCTGTTTCAAACCCCAGGAAGAGCTTGTTCAACATCAAGGCTGAAAAGGTTGTAAGGTTCTTCTACTTCAAAGTTAATACAAATAAGTTTGTTTTTCTCAATAAGCTGTCCGTTCATGGTTTATTTTATGGATTCCTTGATCACCATAATAGACATGATTTATGATATTTGCTATGTAGGTGCTATTTAATGTTTGATTGTTTGTGATTGCAGGTCCTCAAAGGTAACTCTTTCGAACGATTGAAGGATGGCTACTACGAAGAAGCGGTGGATCTAAGGTAGGGTCTTAACACCTTTATAGTATTTATTTATAAATTGTATATGTCTAGAGAAAGATTTGTTTGTCTGTTTGTTGCTAGACTATCTTCTGATACTAGGGAAATCGGTCTTGCCCGCAAGATCAATTTATCCAGCCAACATGGGTGAGAACACTTTTACATAACGTAACTTTAAAACATAAGTTACATGTACTTTTTGAAAAAGTAACTCAACAACAAGAAAGACTTGAACCCAAGACCTCTATTCTCGTAAAGTAACATTGGACCAAGTGAGTTAGTTTAAAAGGTTAGTAATTTTTGGAAAAGAGGAAGGGGTTTTTTTTTTTTTTTAGTCACTGAAGCTTTGGATTGCGTTCTTACTTGAGAAAGCCCTTTTTGCCTACAAAACAAAAAACCACACAACCCAACATGGACATGCAAAAAAAAAACCAAACCTTATGGCTTGAAGTTAGCTTTCATCGGAAACTAAATATTTTCCTTAATGTTTATGGTTTCTGAGATCACACTAAGGTGCGATGGAAAAGAGCATATGCATGAGAAAAATATTTCCTTTCTATTTCTGATTTTCCGAGATTGCATAGAGTCGCAGGGCAAAGAGCATACAAAGAAATGAAAGGTATAGATATGGTAATAGAAATCAGAAAGATAAATAAACTGAAATAAATAGAGAGATAAATAACTGAATTTCCAAATAAAGACTGTATACCTTTAGATCTTAAAAATGACGTAGCTAGGGCTACCTTAAACCTTTTCGCATGAAACGAGAGGGGTTCCTCACTAGAACAGATGCTCCTAACACAATAGAACAGTCCTCTCGGTCCAAAAGTGGCTAGAAACAATAGATCTAGGAAACGATAGTCGGATGCAGTGGTACTGGCTTCAAATTTGGATCACCAACGGATGCAGCCCTCAAATTGCTCTGATATGATGTATGAATTTACAGTGTAAGTTCCTTAGATAAAATACCAAAGGACACCACTCACAAACAGATCACAGATCAATACACCAGTATTATTGATGTGGTTAAAACCCTCAAAGAGGGAAACAGTCCACGACTTGAGCCAACGCGGCCACTTCAGGAAATTTATTAATGTAAAAGAAAGAAAATTTACATAAGCTTCTCTCATGAACAGTCACCTTACAAATGACCCTCCATGATCTTTAAATAGAGATCATGGACCAATCATGGGTTAAGCCACGGATCAAGTGTCAGTAATACCAAGGAGATAATGGACTGTCAGATCACTTCATGTATAGAACATATCGTGACCGTTGGATTGTAAGTTACAAAAAAATACATACTAAAGAAACACACTTTACCTAACTATACACTAGACCAAGTTATAATTAACTATTTCCTGTGTTGGAATATCCTAACAGTGACCATGATCATGCTATTAATTTGGTTCCAGGAAATGTTCCTCCAAACATCAGGCCTTACAGATATTCCTATGCCCAAAAGAGTGATATTGAATGTATGGTTGTAGAAATGCGAGAGGTTGGTATAATTCAACCTAGTCAAATTTCTTTCTCTACTCTAGTGGTATTGGTGCACAAGAAGGATGGATCATGGTGCATGTGTATGGATTATAGGGAGCTCAACAAGCTCACTATTAAAGATAAATTTCCCATTCTTGTCATTAATTAATTGTTGGATGAATTACATGGAGAAATTTACCTCATTAAGTTGGATCTTCGTTCGAGATATTATCAAATTAGAATGAAGATTGAAGACATTCTAAAAAACAACATTTATAACGCATGAGGTTCATTATGAATTTTTGGTCATGCCTTTGGCCTTATCAATGCACCTTCCACATTTCAAAATTTGATGAATTCCATTTTCAAACCCTTCCTTAGAAAATTTGTGCAAGTATTTGATGATGATATACTAATCTACAACAATTCTTGGAAGGATCATGTTCAACATGTTTACAGGAAGCTCAAATTATTGGAGGAGAAACAATTATATGGAAAAACCTCCAAATGTTTCTTTAGAGTATAGGACATGGAACATCTGGGTCATATTGTATCTTATGAGGGTCTTGAGGTAGACCCTAAATTAATTCAATTCCATTAAGGAATGGAAAATCCCCACAACCATAAAGCATCTTCAAGGATTTCTAGAGTTGACAAGGTATTATCGCAAGTTTGTTAAGAATTATAGTTGAATAACAACAACTTTGTAGTAGGACCACAATTTTCTCCGCACCAAAGTGTCATGCGACCCGATTGTAGTGCGCCTCCAAAAACAACTTGGCATACTCACTTGAAGGAACACAAAGGTGGCCCAGGAAGCATAATAATGCGTCCTGGAGGTGGAAATCAGGAACTTGTTTGCCATATTCTAGCATCTGGTATGTGGATGTGAAATTTGGATCATTTTTGTATAGTTGCGGCTATCCAGAGATCTTGTGGTGATAAGAGTTGAGAATAGTAGCTAGTGCTACAACTGGAATCCAGTTTAGGCAGTCTACAACATGATTGTTGCTACCCTTTTTTCATTTAATATTCGAGTAGAATTGTTGCAGATATTTAGAACACTTTTGATGGTGATCGTTTTGCAAATTCCCTCGTGTCTCTATAAATTGAAGAGGTTGGTAATCGGTGTGGGTGACTGTCTCCTTCCTGAGAATGTAATGTTTCTATTGCCAACAATCCTGCATGATGGAATACATCTCTTTATCATAGGTGGGGTACTTTCGAATTGTATCAGAAAGTGTCTCACTATGATAGGCCATTGGATGCCTCGGTTGGGTGAGGACTGCACCAATAGCATAGTCAGAGGCATCTGTCTCAATTTCAAATGGATACTCCAGGTTTGGAAATGTGAGTACCAGTGTAGATCAGATGCAACACTTCAACCCAACGAATGCCTTCTAATGGGGATCAAACCAAGAAAACTTTGCTTCACTTCTCCCTTAGTAATCTGACTCAAAGGCCAAGTTATATGGGAGAATCACAAAACGAACCTCTGATAAATATTTGCAAGGCCAAAAAAGATGTGAAGATATGTTAGAGTGGTCGGGGGTGCCCTATCCCAAATGACTTGGATCTTAGTCGGATCCACATGCATGCCTCACTCATCTATGATGTAACCCAAATATTGGACCTAGCTCATGCCAAAGGTGCATTTCTCCAAGTTGGCACACAATTTGTGCTTTCATATGGTTTGAAGGACCTACTGAATGTGTTGCAAGTGTTCTTCCCAAATCCTACTGAAGATGAGGATGTCATCCAGATAAAAAACTATAAATGAGTTGGTGAAGGGACGCACGGTGTCATCCATTAGCCTCATAAAAGTAGTAGGGGGATTTTTCAACCCGAAGGGCATAACCAACCATTGAAAAATGCCTTCCTTTGATTTGAAGGTAGTCTTCCATACATATGTGGGATCTATTGGAATAAGGTGATACCCAAACTTCAAAATGATCTTGATGAAATACTTGGCCCCCTTGAGTTGGTCCAGAAGGTCATCAAGCCATGGGATTGGACACCTATTTCTAGCTGTGATTTTTTTTAGTGCATGATAATCAATGGAGAGCCTCCAGGTCCCATCCTTCTTCTATACAAGTATAATTGGGCTCCCACAAAGCGAGGAACTTGGTAAGATGTGCCCTGGATTTATTGCTTGATCTCTTCATTTTCCAGAATGAAGTGGTGATATATCAACCTGTTGGGTAGAGTTTCTCTAGGAGTCAGATCGATCGAATGCTTGACCTTACAGTGCAAGGGTATCCCTATGGGTGAGGAGAAGATGTTCTTGTATTCTTCCACGACCTTATCCGCTTGCTTCTGCTGCGTGGAGGAACCCTTCTTAGGGGCCAGGGATGTGGCCATGATCTTCCCGTTACTTTGAGAGCGAATAAAAAATAAAACAAATTTACCAGTCTGTGAGATGATCTTAGTGCATTTCTCAATACAGATCAAAGAGATGGCAGTGGGCGAAGCTACCTCTGGTATCCTGTATAACTTATTACCCAAATAAATAATAACAATGGTAGGCCTCGATGCATATACAACATGACGCTTCCATAAGTATGGTTGGCATAATAATACATCAAAAACTTCATGAGGAGCAACATCATAGAATACCTCATCCGTTAAGGGCTTGATGTTGTAAAGAAGGTGCCACTATTGGTTGACGCAGAGCTCTTTTCCTTGGTGAAGCCACTCGATGTTGTACGACTGTAGGTGTGGTGTGGTCAGTAGGCCCAACCACTTCACGCGCTATGCTAAAATGAGGTTCTTTTGGCTCCCACTATCGACAATGAATTGCAACAGTGAACCCTTCACCCACATTTGTTAGTAGAAGAAACGCTCCCCCTCCTCTGGATCTTCGAGCTAAATCTTTTGGATCTTGGTGGTGGCAATAATGACGTTGGGTTCCGCATCAATAATCTACTTCCCTTTGTCATTCCACTTATCGGGTTCTGACTCGGATTCAAATATTCATATGATTCTGAATCCTTCAGCTCGGTTACCGACGACTGCTTGGATCGACACTCACTTGTGTGGTGAGTGGGGCTCTTATGGAACTCACACCACTTTCCTGTGTCCTTCTTTGTCTTCGTGGTGTTTTTCTTTTCTCACAGCTTTGACAGGTTGTCCTGGATCACTCCACCTTGTCTTTGCCCTTTTTTTGCAGTTTGGGGGTGCCTTTCCCTTGCTTCAGATTCACAGATCCAAACTCTCGCTTCTTCTGTTTAAACTTCTGCTCGATCTTGACAACATATCGGTAGGTGGTGCCAAGCGAGGAGATGTCTAGGAAACACATCTCATCTTGGATGTATTTGTGCAAAAAAACACAATACTTGAGTACCAGATGCCACTCAGAATCCTTAATACCCAACTTCATGCGAAGGGTGTGAAAAATATTTGTGAACTCTGAAACGTCTTGGTCCCTTCCCTATCATAGTGTGGTCCACTTTATGTACTTATCTTCATAGCTCCCAACAGGGTAATACTTCTCCTTGATGGTGTCTCAGAAATAGTTCCAAGTGGGTACAACTGAAAAAAGTGAGGGTTCCCTCTCGTCCTTCTGCTCACAGTAGATTTCCCACTAGTCCTTGACGTGGGATGTGGCTTTGAGGAGTGCAAAAGTAATATTTTCCCTATTGGAAAAATCATGAATCGAAAAATAACCTTTGAACATATTTAACCATCTATCTACGATGTCTACATCTATCTAGCCTTCAAAGATGGGAATATCAAAGTTTACTTGTACCTTGAAGGGAGTTGTGCTTCTAGAGTGGCTGCAGGATGAAGATGTGTCGTCTGTGGGCATTCGTTGAAGGATCTAGGAAAAGTTGTTCATCATCTCATTCATCTGTCACTTGAGGGATTCTTCGAGCAATATTTTGAAGGGATTTCCTTCCCCCTTGTCTTTATTTTCTTCCGTCATGAGAGGATGTCGGGGTTTGCGAGACTATCTTCCAAAGGTTCAACCAGTTTGAGCCCTAAATCTTCATACCTTGACCTCATTGGGGACATGTAAAGAAAAATATAGAAAGAGAAAACTGCTCTGATACCACTGATTTAGAATTATGCAGGAACACAAAAAAATACAAATATAAACATAAAAATATAGATGCATCAAAAATAAAAATTCATTTCCTTAATATCAAAGAATTGAAATATGCTTACATAAAGAATGGAAATAAATTAGCTCGGGCTATGGTAGCATATCACTAAGAAGAGATGTAGCGGCTACATGCCTTTGAAAAATGTTACAATGAGGCTCGAAGGCATATTTATTATTGAGAAACAATGGAAAACCCTAGACATAAAAAAACCTAACTGTAGGAGATGAAGCATCAAAACTATGGGTCCCATTGGGGTAAATAGGTACATCAACTTCCCGGGGTTGTAAATTTGGCATACAATCTTTGTTTGACGCACATGATACCTCCTTAGAATTAAAAGGACATGCTTTCTTGTTTTCCAAAAAAAATTCTCTTAGGGCCTCAAAATAGCTCTGGAAGTTTACGACCTGAAAAACTGCCAAAAATAATAAACTTTGCTACAATTAAGGAAACTGAAAAAGTGAAGGAAATAATGGTGGGGGTCCAAGAGGAATAGGTGGGTGGCTGCCAGTATCCACCTGGATCAGTTCTCCCCCCTTAGGAGTCAATGGTGCCTATTCCATTGAGTGCCTCCAAGAGATGGAGAAACTTCTGCTAAACTTGGTCCTTGATGAGCCACTTGCCTTGGTGCAAGAGTTGGCCAACTTTGACAACCTGATAAAGTTGGATTTTCTGCTGGTGAGTGTTCTTGATTTGTGTGTCCATGATCAGATTAGTTTTGGTCTGTTCCATTTAGTCCAAGTTTAACTCTGTTGGTGTGAGTTGTTTTGTAGTGTCTAATGTGTCAAGTAATGGTGGAAAGTATGGTCAAAGGCGGTCCACATTGAACACTGGGTGCAGGTTAAGGGATCTGGGAATGCTAAGCTCAAAATCATTGTCTCCCATAGCCTTGGTAATGGTGTAAGGTCCATATCAGAGTGGTCTAAGCTTCCTATGGGCCCCAACAAGGTGTTCTTTCTGCAAATGCAAGCAAACTTTGTTGCCCACCTGAAACTTGTGTGGCACCCAATGTTGATCATGTCGTTGCTTGTACCTGGAATTGAACTTCTCCAATATGTCATGAAATTTCTGGAAAATGTGCTAGATGCGTTCAATAAATCTAGTTTCTTTATCAGCCTCAGACATTACAAGTGTGGATTCTGTCCGTGTAGTGACATGAGGCATGGCAACATCAATTAAACACAATGGTTGAAATGATAGACCCACTTAAAAGGGACTGTGACTAGTCGAGCTATGGAGAGATATGTTATAAATGTGCTGCACATAGGAAGGCTCTTATCCCAAGTTTATGCATGCTTGGAGTTGTACATGTAGAGTATGTGCACTATCATCTTGTTGATGACCTTTGTCTAGCCATCAGTCTAGGGATGGAATGTAGTCAAGTTGGTGAGCTTGGTTTCAATTAGTGTCCAAAGGCTTGACCAGAATGTGCTTAGGAACTTGCTATCCCAATCTGATATAATGGTCTATGGGATCCAAAAAATGTACCCACACTCAGTCAAAGAAGAGTTTGGTAGTGTCCTCTATTGTGATACTCTTCTTGCAGGCCACCAATATAGCCATCTTAGAAAATTTGTCCACGAATACAAATACACAGTCATTACCAAGCTTGGTAGAATGGAGGCCAAATAGATACTCAATGGAGATGGATTCCCAAGGATGGCTGGGAGTAGGCAAGGGAGTGTACATGCCTTGCTTCTTGATGGTTGGCTTGGTGATGGCGCAGGCAATGCAGGATCTGATATATTTCCCAACATCCTGTCAGAGTTTTGGCCAATAAAAGTATTTTTGTAGTATGACCACAGTTTTCTCCACACCAAAGTGTCCTACGACCTGATTGTAGTGTGCCTCCCAAATCAGCTTGGCACGCTCACTTAAAGGAACCCAAAGGTGGCCCAAGTAGCACAATAATGCATCCTGTAGGTGGAAATCATGAACTTGCTTGCCATCTACAAGAATTTGGTATGTGGAAGTGAACTTTGGATCATTTTTGTATAGTTGTGACCATCTAGAGGTCTCATGACCACAAGATTTGAGAACAATAGTTAGTGTTGCAAATGGGGCCTGTTGAGATAGTATGCAACATGATTGGTTCTGCCCTTTTTATATTTAATCTTCAAGTGGAATTGTTGCAGATATGTAGACCACATATGATGGCGATTGTTCTAAAATTTCCCTTGTGTATGTATAAACTAAAGAGGCTGGTGATCGGTGTGGGTGACCATCTCCTTCCCCATAATGTAATGTTTTCGTTATCGACAAGCTTGCACTATGGAATATATCTATTTATCATAGGCAGGGCACTTCCAAATTGTATCAGAAAGTGTCTCACTATGATAGGCCACTAGATGCTTGTGTTGGGTAAGGACTACACCAATAGCATAGTCAGAGCTATTTGTCTCAATTTCAAATGGCTTTTGCAGGTGTGGTACTATGAATATCGGTGCATAGTAGAGGCAACATTTCAACTCAACGAATTCCTTCTATTGGGACTTAGACCAGGAAAACTTTGCTTTCGCTTCGCCCTTAGTAATCTAACTCAAAGGCCAAGTGATATGGGAGAATCCCAACATGAACCTCTGATAAAAATTTGCAAGTCCCAAAATGTTACGAAGCTCTGTAAGAGTAGTCGGGGCTGGCTAATCTCGAATGACTTGGATCTTAGTCAGATCCACATGCACGAGTCACTCATCTATGATGTGACCCAAATATTGGACCTGACTCATGCCAAAGGTGCATTCCTCCATGTTGGCACACAAGTTGTGATGTCATAGGGTTTGAAAGACTTGCCAAATGTGTTGCCACTGTTCTTCCCAACTCTTGCTAAAGATGAGGATGTCGTGCAAATAAAAAACCACGAATGATTTGGTGAAGGGCTGCAAGATGTCATCCATTAGACTCATAAAAATAGCAAGGTCATTTGTCAACCTGAAGGGCATAACCAACTATTCAAAAAGGCCTTCTTTGGATTTGAAGGTGGTATTCCATACATATGTGGGCTCTATTGGAACCTAGTGATAGCCATTATTCAAATTGATCTTGCTCAAATAATTGACCCCCTTGAGTTGGTCCAGAAGGTCATCAATCCATGGGATTGGACACTTGTTCAGGACAATGGTTTTTTCTAGTGCCCAATAATCAATGTAGAGCCTCCAGGTCCTACCCTTCTTCTGTACAAGTACAATCAGGCTCCCACAAGGCGAGGAACTTGGTTGGGTGTGCCCTTTTTGCAACTACTCCTGGATTTATCGCTTGATATCTTCATTTTCTAGAACAGAGTAGCAATATATCGGCCCATTGGGTAGAGGTGCTCCAGGAGTTAGATGGATTGAATGTTTGACGAGATAGTGCACGGGTACCCCTATGGGTGAGGAGAAGATGTCCCTCTATTCTTCTACAACCTTATCCACCTACTTCTACTGCATGGAGGAACCCTTCCCGGGGCCCATGGATGTGGCCATGATCTTCCCCTTACTTTGAAAGTGAATTAGAAAGAAAAAAAATCCCAGTCTAGGAGATGATATTACTGCATTGCTTAATAGAGATCAAGGAGATGGTAGTAGGCGGGGCTACCTCCGGTATCCTGTATAACTTATTACCAAAAGAAATAATAACAATGTGAAGCCTCAACTCGTATACAACATGACGCTTCCATAAATATGGTTGAATTTATAATACATTACTAACTTCAAGAGGAGCAACATCACACAATACCTCATCCATGACGGGCTTGATGATGTAGGGAAGGCGACACTTCTGGCTAACACAAAGATCTCATCCTTGGTGTAGCCACCTGATGTTGTAAAAATGTGGGTGTGGTGTGGTCGTTAGGCCCAAACTCTTCATGGCCTATGATGAAATGAGGTTATTTTCACTCTCACTGTCAAAAATGAATTGCAACGTTGAACCCTTCACCCACATTTGTGAGTGGAAGAGACACTGCCCCTCCTTTGGATCTTTGATCTCAATCTTCTGGTTATTGGTGGTGGATACAAATTTCGTGGGAGGCCGTTGGGGTTTGTGAGACTGGTTTTGCAAAGGTTCAACTAGTTTGAGCCCTAACTCCTCATACCCTGACCTCGTTGGGGACATGCAAAGAAAAAGAGAGAAAGAGCAGATTGCTTTGATACCACTGATCCAAACTTATGCAGGAACACAACAGAATATAGATATACACATAAAAATAGAGATGCAACATAAATAAAACTTCATCTCCTTGATATCAAAGAACTAAAAGATGCTTACATACATAATGGAAATAAACTAGCTCGGGCGATGGTAGCTTATCTCTGAGAAGAGATGCGTCGGCTGCATGCCTTTGGATTGTGTTATAATGAAGTTAGAATGCCTATTTATTATTGAGAAATAATTGAAAACCCTAAACATCCAAAATCCTAACCCTAGGAGATGAGGCCCCAAAAGTATGGGCCATGTTGGGGTAAATTGGTACATCAACTTCCCGAGGTCGTAACTTTGGCATACGATCTCCTTTTGATGCGCATGATACCTAGTTATAAAGATCTATCCGAGGACTATAACTTTCAACTACAAACATAAGCAAATGACTAATGTTTTCCTATTTTCCAAAAACACATCATTTAGGGCCTCAAAATGGCTCCAAAAGTTCACGACCTGAAAAACTGCCAAAAATAGTAAACTATGCTACAATTAAGGGAACTAAAAAACTAAAAGAAACAATGGTGGTAGTCCAAGTGGAATAGGCGGGTGGCCAATAATATCCACCTGGATCACACGTGGAGCCTTGTTATTGGCCCACTTGGCCACTTAACACAAACCCACTTGGCGTTTGCTCATAAGGCCACATGGTGATCTTTCATAGGGCCATGTGGCACCTTTCCATAGGGCCACATGGTGCTTTGTGATTCACCCACATCACGCTCTGTCAACACCGAGTTATCGCATTCAAGTTGTGCCACTTCTCGAGTTAGCCCGCGAAGATAGCACTCTGTTAACTCCAACTGCACCTACCATGTCAACTCCATGGTGGACCATTTGTCAACTCCAGAAGTTGCCACATCACCCTTTAACTATTGAATTTTTTTCTATTTCACTTAAACTTCATATTGCTTATCTCCCTCATAAAGATTCATATTGAGGTGTTGTTCCCATCCCTGGAATCATTTCGATGAGATCTATGAATTGATGCTAGTTTTGCTGAGATTTGAGGACTTCAAATTTTGAGTCTTTTTGGATCCTCCTCGATCACTATTAGGCAATATTAAATAACGGGCCGCTAGAAGGAGAAGGGGTTCCATTCTACTGGGATTGTACTTGTTCCATAATATAGAAGAATATCTAGAAGTGTGATTTGAGAGCATAATAAAGGAGGAAGAAGCTTTTGTAGTATCCATTTAGGCCATGATGTCATAGGCAATTCCATAGTGAGCTCCCCTTTGCATTTGCATTTTCATAACTAAAATAGAGAGAAAAGAATAGACCTAACCTTCTAGCTAGTTTTTTTTTTTAGGTTTCTTAGTATACATATTGTGTTACTTCATGTGGATGATGCGTTGATTTTCTTATTCTTTCATTTTCGTAAATCAATTACTTTCAAAAATTTGGGCAATAATCTAGTGATAATAAATTTGATATATAAGGAAATTACCTAAATAATGAAAGTTTCAAAATAATACAAGATTTATTAAAACAAGCCACAATTCCATACACAAACCCATAATCAGTGTACCTTTCTTTGTATTTGCATTTTCATAATTGAAGATAAGACAATAGAGCATAATCCTTACCTTTTAGTTGGGTTTTCTCCCATTTTAGTTTTCCTACGATACATGTTTTGTTCTTTTATGTGGATTTTCTTATCATTTCTTTTTCATATTTTAGTTATTTTCATAAATTTGAGAAAAGTTATTGATAATAAACCCGAGATATAAGAAAATAAACTCACATAATAAAAGATTTCATAATAATACAAGATTTTTTTTTTTATGGTAAGTTATTTGCAAGGAATACCTATGGCAATTTACAAATCGCCTAGTTTCTATTGAAATTTGTAGCTATTGTCGGTCTTCATAATTTATATTTTAGCCCTCTAAATATATAATGAAATTGTAAGACATGTCCTTCATGTCATTTTCATTGTTTAGCACTTGAAATAATTAATATAATACATGTTCTTCATGTCAGTATCAAAACAAAAAAATTCTAAATTTGAATTTTGAATTTTGAATTTTGAATTTCTGGCTCCAAAATTGTCAAGTCGACTGTCAAGTTAGCCCCAGTGAAAAGATACCAATTCGAATAGGCATAACAATATATATTGACCACTCGACCTCCTTTATAAGGACCCACTCGACCTCACACAAGACAAGAGATATTATGGGCATCCTAGCGAAGAAGAAGAAGGACAAAGTAGGAAAAAGAAGGACAAATTCATCTCTAGAATTTCTCTCTCTCTCTCCTTGAATTCGTACATGTGACTTTTATAGGAAGTTTCTAGGAAACAGATCGAAATTTTGGGTAGGACATTTTGGGCAGCAAAGCTGAGTGTTTGGGCATATTTTATGAGGCCAAAATTTGATCTAGGTAGATTAGAGAGGGCCAAAGTTAAAGGGTAGAATATTGACTTGAAAAGAGGGCTATTTGACCAGGTTTGACCATAACATTGTTGGTTAGTTTGACCTCATGGTTGACTAGTAGAATTAGGTGTATCTCTTGGAAGAAATTCTCTAAGGAAAAGGCTGATGGGTTTTTCCCCCAAGTGGGTTTTCCTAGGGTAAATATTGTGTTCTCTTTGTGCATTGTGATATCTACTATTCTTATGCATTTATGGTTGAATATATGAAGTGTAATTTCTTAGTGATAAACTGGAATTCCTAAAAGAAGATCTACATCATTAGAAGTGATTATCAATATTTCAGAAATATGTGCTTGTATCTATTACACTTGAAAACTCAATAGTTTTGACCCTTGGAATGTGATAAGTAATAAAATCATGTATTATTGAAATGATGTAGTCTACGTGATGAGTTTCAATCCATGTTAGCTTAGTTAAATGACCTTGTTTGTGTATATAATGTGAATGCATTATAAATAGTCCTAGTGCAAAGTGCAAGGCCAAAGCCCAACTAGTGAATGCATATGAACCCCCATAATGGGCTAGATTTGTGGTGTGGTTATTATGTTTCCATGGTGTGCTTATGATTATGTAAAGATAAAAAGTAAATACATGATAATATAAATCCACCTATTGGGGCTCTAGAGTCACACTGTGTTGTGCTACAATGCAGAGACTGGGAACATATAAATCAGATTTTGTTTTTATGTTTTAAAGGTTTTTTTTTCTTATGGGAATTTATGTATGCAAATTCCAAAATTCATATGGATGTTTGTGGGTGTGTTTACACTTATTTTCATGTTAGAGCTTCCATGTAGCTTGGGTTTAGCATGAGGGTTATGAGGATTTGGTGAAAGAAATGTAAAGCATGGAGAATATACATCAATAAGCTAAGATGGGCAGTTAAGAATCCATTCCTAGATTATTGATATCAAAGAAACAATTGAGCAATTAAGAATTCAACCATAGAATACACAATAACTTGAATTTATGCCTTTTAATTCCAATCCATGTGATAATTTAGCAAAATAAGAAATATACTCCATGTGACCTTGATAAATTTCATAGAAATTAAAGAAAATAATCTTACAAATTCAAAATTTTCTTTAAATTACATAACTACATTCATATTCCATATAAGCATCACGTGCACCAAAAATATTTTCCATGAAAGACTTATACAATTGTATTAATACTATGCACAATTAAAGTTACATGATGGTTTTCACAATTACATGGAAACAAGAAGCACTAACAACCTAAAATGCATTTAAAATTCCTCTGTTACAACAAATTCAACATATCCCAACACTTTTTGCAAAAAAATTGGCACAATTTTAGTACATAAATAATGCTACCTCAATTACATCAAAATGAGGCCTATTTACAAGTTCTCTAGACCGAACACCTAACCTTAAAGCCACTAGTGGTATTCGATAACAACTAGGAATATTTACAAACAACTAGTAGTTTCGTAACAAACTTCTTCTAGAATTTTGCAACTGTAAGGTGGGTCCCATTTGCCTTAGTTCTCTCTCTCTCTCTCTCTCTCTCTCTCTCTCTCTCTCTCTCTCTCTTTCTCTTCAAAATTACATGGAAACAAGAAGCACTAACAACCTAAAATGCACTTAGAATTCCTCTGTTACAACAAATTCAACATATTCAACATATCCCAACACTTTCTGAAAAAAAATTGGCACAATTTTAGTACATAAATAATGCTCCCTCAATTACATCAAAATGAGGCCTATTTACAAGTTCTCTAGACCCAACACCTAACCTTAAAGCCACTAGTGGTATTCAACTAGGAATATTTACAAACTACTAGTAGTTTCGTAACAAACTTCTTCTAGAATTTTGCAACTATAAGGTGGGTCCCATTTGCCTTAGTTCTCTCTCTCTCTCTCTAGACCCAACACCTAACCTTAAAGCCACTAGTGGTATTCAACTAGGAATATTTACAAACAACTAGTAGTTTTGTAACAAACTTCTTCTAGAATTTTGCAACTGTAAGGTGGGTCCCATTTGCCTTAGTTCTTGGATTGTGCTTGCTAGGGACGCCTGTAGCATTGTTCCTTTACCTCTTTGAGTAGCTAATATGTAGAAATCCATTAATCCTTTCCAATCTTTGCCAAACATGAAATCAAATGCTAGTGCATCCAAAATAGACCCTTCTAGACTAGTGACCACATCATAGTCCACTTGGCCTCCCTCCTTGAAAATGTTCTTTAAAATGAACAAAATTTCAAAGTGATCTTCATATACTTTCCCTTTAGAGCACAATATTTTTCTCCGAAACCTTTCTAATCATTCTTGATTTCGAATAGGCTCTTCATGAGAAACTCCTTGAAATACAAGTATCTATTTTCATCAAAGAATGATAAAAATTTCCTCTTGTATAAAATCTTGCATTTATTTTTGAAGCTATGTATCTCCTTTGCAAGTGCCTGTGCCTTCTTATCCATAATTGTCACTAGTTTTTGCTTCATTTTCATCTGACTTTCTCTTGTTACCATCCCAGATCTATCAATATTTAAATTTGTGACATCTTCTCTAGACATATGATATAGGAAATCTATTATTACTTTAGCTTTAGTGCAGAAGTCACTGATATTGTTCTTGAATGCATTCATCTCCCTATTATCCCTTTTGACATTTTCTATATTCTCCTGAAGTAATTCCATGAGTTCCCACTGCGTGTCCACTATATTTATTATTTTGTCCTAGATAATTCCATTTGAAACTTTAAATGAGGATTTACTTGGGTATTTCCTTCTCAAAACCTAGTTTGGCTTCAATTCAATAGCCATCCTCTTGCGCCCCGTATAGTTCTATTTTGGTGCTTTCTAACTCTTCTTCATTTTTCTTCAATTCTTGCTCTTGATTAGAGAGTAGAACTTGTAATTTTTTGGCATCATCTGACATCACCATTGACTCAACTTGCCCCATGAGTATCAGGAGTTTGCTGATAGTGAGATGTCTCACTTGAATTTTCTTTCATTCCTTGCACTTGTGCCTCCAGTAACACAATTTGGTCCTTGTACTTCTTATTCTTGGTCTTAATATCATAGAGCTTTTATTTTCTTTTTCTGCCTCTGCTAGTTCATCAGTTTGCACGGGGTGTGCATCTGGTATTTTAAGTTGCTTCTTCATGGCAACTATCTCTCTTTCCTTATCCAACATAGTTTTATACTACTTGAAGTCATGAGGCTATGTAGCAAAATGGGTGATATTATCCTCCAGAGTCTTTATCTTAATATTTCTATATCTACATATCATTCTCTCGTACTTCAACTAGACACTTGCTTTGTTATACATTTCTTGTATCTTTATTTTTGTGGAATTAGTCCTATGTGATTTCATATGCATCATATGTGTCACCTACATGTCCAGTTCCATGAGATATGTGGATGGAATGTGGTCAACTAGCAGGGACATCTGCTAGACCTCATAGTCCTCTATGGACCTAACTGTATCTACTTTAGAGTGCAACAATGCTAATTTGAAACTTCCCCTCTCATGATCCAATTGATTTGCATCATGGGGAGTGGTCTATTTTCAACTATTATTTTATCCCTTTTCCTTTCTTTGGCTCCCTGTTTAGCCATTACTTGAAATTATTCTACAACTGACATTTTTCCAGGTTTCCAAACATCACCTAACTCAGTTGCCTCAAATGCTGTCATAGTGGAGGTCATGCGCTCAATAGTAAAAGTTGGCTTTGATTGGCTTTCTAGTTGGCTATTATATAACACTAAATCTTGAGACTCTGTATCTTCACCATCTTCTTCAATTCATCATTTTGTTCCGCTTCTTCTCACTTGGCTTTCTTGGAGCTAGGCTCCTCTCCCTGGTCTATGTCCATGGGTTATGATGTGGCTCTTTTCTTCACCGAGAGGAAGGAGGTGCTTAATTATATAAGATGTAAAATTGTCTTAACCTCCTCCCATTTATATTTATTTGCACATTACTCTACTATGGGACTGGGGTCATGCTTATGTGGTTCTCTTTTGTTATCCTTTCTTCTTTCATAGATGATGTTGTGAGGATCATACTTGCATGCACCTGCTTGTGAAATATTAAAACTTTTCAAGATGTAGATTGTCACTACTAAACCTTTGCCTTATATACTCCAGTGAAAAGATGCAGGAAGCCAAAAATTCTAGAAACTGGTATGTTCTTTCTTCAAATCCATATACTCTTGTGACCATGTACTCCTCAAAGGGGTACTGGTCACCCACTCTGGTATCGGGGTTGAACTGTAATTTTTCTCTAAGGAATTTAACGGCTCTGGGTAGAGGCTCACCATGCAAGAGGGTATACATAATAGGCATGAATGATGACACATACTTGAAAAAGCCCTGGTTATTTTTTGGTTTCCTTTCCATGGTCAACCATTCAAAAATAGATAATAGGGAATTTGTTTCATAAACCATTTTGGGCTTTAGGTCCTTAAGGTACGACTAATTCCAGTGAATAAATAGATGGACAAGGTAGGTTTGATAACAAAAATATCTCCCTTCCCCAAACTCTATCAGTTGGTCTTGGATCTCATTGGATAAGAGCTGGGGGAAGTCATATTTTGTGCAGGGATTGGTGACCAGGTGACACAAAGCGACTAAGAAACGTAAGACCAACTCATTTATTTGGAAATCAGTACTAAGACCAAGGACCTGAGAAATCATGGAAAAATATATTTTAGATATAGAATAAAAAACTATGATAGGGTAGGGAGGAGGCCCAGAGGGGGCGACTATTCCTTCTTTGACACTTCCAATGATTATTTTTTGCATTACCTTGGGAGAGACGTTATTCCATTGATCTTCTAGTATGTCTTTATCTAACTTCTACATATTTGTCCTATCTAGAAAGCACAACATATCTGCAATAGACTTTGGTGTGATCTTGATGGCTACCTTGTCTCCTTGAGTATAAATAACGGTTCTCTGATTTGGCAGATATCAACTGACATACCATGATATCATTTTTGAGATATGGTACACTTGTGGGACCACTACAAAGACAAGGTTTAACTCAAATAGGTTGTTGTGGTCTCCTATTATATCAAAAATACTACATACTCGTTGTATAGTCTTTCTTATGTCATAGATAGGAATGATAGGATCTCGAAGATTGACATCCTGATTGTAGAAATCATGATCTTTGGACTTTTCAACCAATGGAACATTATAAGAACTTAGCACTGGTGATGTGCCATTGAAAATGTGGGATTTACTGAGAGGAGAATTTGGTTGACTGGGTGAAGTGAGGACAACAATAAGAAATTAAGTTTATGAGTGGGATTTAACAGGCCAATATGATATTGGCTAATAAGATGGAGGGAAAATTAATTTGAACTTGTTCGACTGTGACTACTTATGCGCATGCTAATGTCAAATTAAGCATTTTTATGGAAATTAAGGTTGGAATTGACAAATTCAGGGGTTGTTTGGATGCAATTTTACTCCCGACGATGTGCACATGATTAATTTCACGGAATGGAGGATTTGTTGGGCATACAAAATGGGTTTTATGGGTGGGCGAGCACTTTTCTTGCGCATGGGGCTAGGGTTTTCTCTTTGAGCTCAAATTATCCTAAATTTAGCTTACATGAGGGTTTTAGTGGGTTGAATTCATAGGGATGAGGTGAATTGGTTGTTCACATTGTCAATTTTGGCTTGGAGGGGTCTAGAATGAATTAGCTAAGTTCACGAGTGTTCGGGTTGTGATTTAGAAGCCAGAGTGTTCAAAATGACAAATAAACTGGGCCCTATTACAACATATTTTTGTTAAAATGACTCAACTAATTATTATTATTATTTTCTTTGCCAAATTATCTCTTATTGGGTGTTCTCATCTTCTTGGATATTATTGATAGTGCCATTATGAACGTGCTCCTTGACCCACTAAAATTAGGATGCAACTGTGCAATTCAATGGAGCATATTGTAATCTACCCACTTGGTCTGTCAATGTCTTTCCAAACTTCAAAAATGTGTCCTATAACATTGCAAATGTTAGTATACAAATTTTCCTAATAGGAATGGAGTAAGGCACGGGAAAATGGAAACTATTTTGGGTGCTATTTTGTATCATTGAAGGTTCCCATTGATCATTGCTATGATATATGCTATTATAGAAGGACTCATTACTCATCTAAATATGCCGCTAATTGTGGAAAAATCACTCAAACATGGTACCATGTTCTTTGCTCATGGTTGCACCCAACAAAGAATTTGTTAGTTTTTCTTGAGGAAGTAGGCGGTGATTCTTCTGGAACTTCGTTCAGAACAAGATATGTTGATATTGTCTATAGTAATGTGTCTCAAACTCATATTACCATCAAATCATTGACATTTCAAATCTTTGGCTCCAATGATCTTCAGGGCAATGCATATCATCCATAAGCTTTGCAAACTAAATTGAATAGAGCAACGTTGTTTTTTGAAGGAGAATTGGCAAGGCTCCAAAGACTAGATGAGTTTGACTGTGCATTGTGACTTGTACAAGAAATTGAACTCAAAATATTACAAAGACAAGAAGAATATTCACCTGCACTTCGATCAAGGAACTTACCAGTTAGCACCTCAGTTGAAAGGTATATCTATGTTGATGACTTGGCAAAGGATTTCCTTATGACATTCACGACCAACTCAATTATTTATGGCACCTGCCTCATCATATTTATCAATGGCTATTATAAATAACGGACCCCCAGTCATCCAAATTTTAAAACGGGGGGTTTGCAATTTGTGGTTTAGTGAAAACAACATTGTTGACATGGCAACACCTGGTTAAAAGTGGACTCCCCTGCATCAAACCAAAAACCACTACACCCCCTTCCGCTTACCACATATAGTTTTTATCATACCATTGTACAAGGTCAACACCAGATTGGCTTAATAAAAAAGATAAGGAATGGTTATAAATGTTCTTTATCAATAGTTCCTTCTTTGATTGTTCCTTTAACACAAGCTTTACAAAATGGGGAACTAGTAAAATATTGCCAATGCGATCAAGGAAATCTTGTCAATGGTATTGCTTAAGAGAAAGGAATTCATCTCCAGAAAGTGATAAAAAACATAATCCATTGGTGGGGTATGGCACATATTCTTCCTATTTAAATATGGGAACTTTGTGTATAAATGCAGGGGCATAAATAACATCTTGCATGCTAAAGTTAATGGGTGTTCAACTGGCTATTTCCCTCCTCAACTTTGTATGCTGGTGGAGTCCTAATGAATTTGAGATTTACAAAGATCATGAGAAATGGCGTAATTAGCAACGAAAACATCCATAGTGCATAAATTTCATTTGAGGTCACAAGGATTAAAATTGCCAGTGCAAAGGTTGGGTTGCATAGGAATGTCTACCTTCTATGGTTTTCCAAAACATGATCAAGAAATGATATCTTTCATTCACTATGTCGTCTCCATGGGAATAACTTTTCTTGACACTACAAACATTTATGATATTTTTACCAACAAAGTTGTGGTTGGAAAGGCCATTAAAGATATAAGAGGCAAAGCCCAATTAGCCATAAAGTTTGGAATCAACTAACCATATTGAAAATGGGAGGCCTATTTTTTTAAAGGATTAATAGTTTGGAGGGCCGCTGCGATGCCATTGGAAGTTCATGCATCTAATTTCAAAATAGAAACATCTGATAAAAGTTGCTCATTTCAGATTGTGGGTAAGGACTTTTTTTGTTTTTGTTTCAATAGTTACAGTGCAATAAAATATTACCATGGTTCTAATTTTTGTTGTTGCCTTTTATAGTGTACAAGATTGATGACATCATTGAGACATGATTGTATCATTTTGCAAATATAACTTATATATTTGAAAATATTAGGCTATTCATCCTTAGAGGTTGTGTCCCTTGGCAATATGCTTTTGCAATGAAATGTGAACAAAATCTTATGTAAAATATCTACCTGCTTTTTTTATTTGGTTCCGGTTTTGCTGAAATGGAATAGTTAAGAAATACTCCACATTTCCATCACAAGGAGATTCTAGGTATATTTTTAAAGAAAATTATTCAATCAAGTTTATAAAGATTCTCAAAGTAATGATCTAATGGCGTGTGATATTGACTTCCACATGTTCTGGAACATAATATGGTAAGAATTTTGTTTAATTGCATTTGCATGAATTGTTGAAACTCTTTATTTCATCGTGGAAATAACACATGTTCTTGGATGTGATTGAGTGAAGAGAAAGTTTGATACCTACTATGAGAGTAGGGGTAGGGGAATATGAAACAAGGCCTATTCTCAAACATATGGGGTTATACAACAATAGAAAAATAGTGGTTACATCTCTTGGAGACAATGTACATGTAGATTTGTACACAAACGATTGTTTGGAAACCACGCTGCTCCAATTTGTAAAGTTTAAACTCAAATATAGGAGAAAAGTATGTAACATATAATGATGTAGAGAAGCCAAGAAAAATCATAGACTACACTTCTAATCTCTATTCTAAAAACTCTAGGAGAGGTTTTAGCAGTTTCAATAAGGAATTGGGTATGTTCATTTAACCTTATCCGCTTTTGTATGAAGGTGTCAATTATATTCCATTGATATGCTTGCTCAACACAATGCTTTTAGTCTTGTGCATATGGAACACATGCAATTTTGCTCGTAGATCATCTACTATCATTTAATAATATAGATCATGGTTTCTTGCATTATGTGTTGGAAGCTAGATCACTACTGAGAGGGGGAGGGTGAATAAGTATTCATTTTTAAATATTTTTTCCCACAATATAAGATTGACACGAACATTCACAACATTAGCTTAACTAAATATGAAAGAAACAATAAACTAAAAGCATAATAACCATGAGAAATATTAACACAATCATGCACACATAAGAACACAAGTATTTATGGTGGAAATCCTTTCGAGAGAAAACCACCTTGCTATTGCTACGCTGCTCAATTATTTTATTAATTTGCTAAGCAAATTTTACATGGATTATATTACACCCATAATCTGGAAGAATAATCTTCCTTCATAGTATGTTGGCACCTATCAGACAGGAAATTCGTTTCTCTCATAGATCTACGGAAATCTCTCCATTAGAATCTCACACGACAAACGATACTCGTCCAACTATTATTCGATTGTCCAATCCCTATTGGATGGAGATATATGTTCCTTCTACTGAATCAACAAATGCATTGTCTACTCTGAAGCCTCCATGCCTTCACTTCCTTCATGTGAACCACGTTTCTGAATATTTCACAGTGGGTTCTCAATTCACTCAACATGAGCAACCCAATAACATCATCGTTCTGCACATAAAATCTGAATAAAAACTCTGACCTAGAGGAGGGAAATTCTTCACTTATTCTCAAACAAAAACAATAATATCAAACAGACCACAAGTTTCCAATTCTTCTCCACTCTGCAACACATAAAACTATGAAATTCTCCTCAAATCATCTCTGAATTTTGCATACACAATTCTGATAAAAAAGCTGCAAAACTTTCTGAGGATCTACTACAAAATCTGCTCATTCTCAATGCCCTCACAATGGCATGCTCTCACTCTCAATAAAACCAACCAAATAGACTCAAAGCATTTCTATATTTATCATTTTTCTGTGTTGATTAACTTAGTAAATGCTACAGGTTATGGAGCACTCAACAATTTTTTTCAAACTTCTAAATTTGTTCAGATCGAACTCCTTGACTTGATTAATCCACACTCTCCACTACTTGATGGATATTCTCAAGTTTAACCAAATTCTAGAAGCCCCATTACCATTTTCAACGATATACCAAAAATTTTCGATTAAGAGCATTGCCACAATACAAAAATTAACTGAGTTTTCAAGGAATGCGTAGAAATTTTAGTGAAAAAGCTCAGTTGCACGTACAATACTAGAAAAACTAGACTGGAGCTCTTCAGTTTCTTGCACAGGGCTATCTCCTAGTGACTGGAAACTTTCAGTCGCTCTCATGAACCATCATCCTTGCGATTGGGGCAAAGAATGGTCAAAGTCATCTTTCCTAAGCTCAAATCCTGCCCAAACTTCTTCCGGAGATTGACAAGCCTCTGTAGGACCTCTGGAAGCCACTAACACCTCTGAAACACCTCACCAAGTCACTTCCACATCACTATCATCATCATAAGTTAGAATAGGTTGACTTGGATGCCAACCAACAACCAAAACAACACTTGGACCATCAAATTGCTCCACAACATCTCTGCCACTAGTATGCAGCTCCAAAACATGTCGCACATCCTCCTCCACCTGTAAAACCATATTAAGGATTTAATGATTCTTTTATATCCTCTCCAAGCCCTATGTATCATAACATCAACATGTGGACCTGTCCGGGACATGGAGACCTAATCAACAAGGCTCCTCAACTCTAACTCCTGTAGCAGCCACCAACACCTGTATGCAACAACATTATTAAGAATATCATCACATCTCCAAGCTAGTCCAAGCTAGTATACATGCCAAGGACCATATACACATCATCCATACACAAGCCACCTACAACCACACATACATATGCATAACCAAATCACCTGCAACTCAAGCAACCAACCCAAGCAATAAGGTTGAGATCCATTCCAACCATAACACATCTGCAACATTGCAACACACATCAATGCCAACAATATCCCCCTTTGGCATTTATGAAAACCCCAGCTGAAGAAATCATTTGAAACTATCTTCTGAAAACAGATCAACATCCTCACATTCTCTCCCTTTGAAATCAATGGCAAAGGGCTAAATATGTCAAGGAAAAATGCTATATGATCCTCTCCATGCAACGGGCTCCATCAACAAAAACATATAATCCACTTAATATCATATGCAGGTGATGAAAAATGGAGTGCAACACTGAAAGATAAGAATAACAACAACACTCCCCCATATAGCTGAAAAATATGTGCATTGAACACCCCCTGGACACAAGCTATGCCCAATAAACAACACACTAGAGCAACAATATACATCTCTTATCAACAACAACAATAAACCCTCTCCCTCATAAGGCAAAATGATTGAAACACATGCTCTCTCCCCTGAAGAAACAACAACATAATCCATGTCATAATATTAATAGTAGATCAAATCACAAACATATAGCAGCATCAACATTATGTGACCAACTAGCAGCAACAACTTTGACAAACTCCATAGAAACAACAACATATATCCAACCAACTTTGAAACAAAAACATCATATACATCCTCTCCACAATGTACTCTCCAATAGTAGAAAAATCATATGTCAGCGACAACAATGACTATCTAGAAGCAACATCTCTCTCAAGTAGACATGGTAGCAGAAAGTACATGATGACATTTCACACCAATATGACTAACCATACTCCATTGAATGCAAACATCTAATAGCTGCCAATGCTTCCTGTTGGGATGGGGTCTCCTGGGTTAGTTTGGGGTTAATATAAACTAAGTTTTGGTACAGTTTTGTAAATAATGTAAAGTCTCTGCTATTTGTGGATGTAGAGCACGTAGATGAATAGGAGTGAAAGGGGCTTACCCCTTGGTTTAGGTAAAGTTTTACGTCAATTTTGGGATTCACCCATGGTCCATGGATCATGGAATTGTATGAAAAGTTTATAAATAGGGAGTCTTAGCGAAGGGATGAAGAGACTAAGAAGAACAAAGAGAAAATATAGAGAGTTGGGTTGATTGAAGAGTCTAGGGTAGGAAGGCTAAAATATAGAGAGTTGGGTTGATTGAAGAGTCTAGGGTAGGAAGGCTCTACTTCTTGTGCTTAGAGAGAAAGAAAGGCTCCATAGCTGAGTCCATGGAGGCCTAGGTAGCGTTTGCAGCTAAATGCATCGACCCCTGCAGCTGTGTGCGCAGGGCAGTTTTGAGTCCGTAATCCTGAATTGAAGATCAATAAAGACAATTTTCCGAAGAATTCTTGAGTATTTTTGTTTATCTCTGTTAATGTTATATGCTGTCAGTGAATGATTTTTTTTATGAGATATTGAATGAATGTTACATGATTCTCTTGAATAAGTGTTAATGATGTATGCAATGCATGTCTAAGTACCTTCGTGAAGACTTTGATGAATTCTCTTACGTTTACTAATAACTTAAGTAAATACGTGCGAACACTAATTTAGGACTGCTCTTTGATGCACGTAAGTAGGTGAATTAACTGTTAAAGGTCCACAAGCACTGATTATAAACCTTCGCAAAGGTCTGAAGGATGTTTTAACAAAGTGCAACGATGAGTCCTAAGAGTTTATTGATCTACGTGAAGACAAATCTGAGGCACTAAAAGGCATCACACTAGTTTGTGGATATATAAACTTGGTTCTTGCATCCCCCCATACTACTTTGGGTGAGACTGTAGCATGCGCTACATGGGTTGATGCCGAAAGGGCTAGTAGTGTAAGGTTTTGTTGGTTGGCGCAACTAACTCCAAACTTGGGTCAGGACCCCCTAAGCCAACAAATGGTTCCATTGCCGGGACCGAGATTTGCTTGAAAGAGATGTGTGATGTCGCATCATTGGAATATGACCAAGAAAGAAATTGAAAAGTGGTTGTATCTGAAGATTCATGAGTTCGCGGCATAAGAAAACAGGAATCTACACCTGTCGAAGGAAGAGTGGTTGAATAGGTATCTGTATATGGAAATACATGAAATCTTCTTCTGCACCTTCCCCATTTAGCTATATGAATGGTTGGCTAAATTCACAGATAGACAAGGAAGGTGGAAGCTCGATAATCCTATAGTGTGGACTCCAGAATTAGTGTGACGGTTAGAAGCGTCTGAAAAAAGATCGCATGGGTTGTTGATCACTGGCTCGATTGAATTATAGGAGGATTTGTTACAGAATTTGCAGTTGATACCTCAATCAGCTATAGCGAACATTTTTCGAAGGACCGTGAGTTAAGTACTTAAGATCATTGAATACTTGGATTAAAATGTTGTTATGTGAAAAATGGGTGATTCCATTACCTTGATGTTTGGAGCCACGTGAAGTGGATGATTCTTTAGAAATCACAAAGGATCAGGGCCAGAGTATAGTCCATTAATTGGACCTCCTCCAAGTGACGACGAAGGGGTAGGACAGACTACGCTGCGAAGCGCGGTTCAGCTAATCACTCAGGGGATTACTCAAGCAAATCATCCTTCCACTCCGCCTCCACCTCCACCTCCACCGCATACACCTTCTCCCACACCTCCACCTCCACAACCACCATTCAACACGATGAACACGATGAAGATGCCGCTCTTCAAAGGCATAGGGAGTGACGATGTAGAGTAGTTCTAGTTTGTTGCGAATGCTATATGGATGGTGCAACAGGTTACTAATGATAATATAAAGAAGGTACAGTTGGTTACTGCTTTGTAGGATCACCTGCTAACCTAGTATATTAAGTATTGTTTTGATAATCATCTTGTAACGCTAGCAGAGACTAAGGCGACATTAAACAAAGAGTTTAGTAAGCCAAAGTCTGACTCACAGTTAATAATTGGATTTAAAGAAATCATGATGAGGGTTGATGAGACGCCTTGGGAATTTGATTAGAGGTTGAAGTGTTAGCTCAGAGAAGCTAACATGCAGATCACAGATAGCTAGCATCGTGACTGGTTTATCGCGTCGTTTTTTCCCCATTTGAGAATCGCTTTGTCACAACAGAAGATAGAAACATAGACAGAAACCTTGGAAATCATGATGAGGATGCTTGTAGCACCTATTCAAGATACAAACCTAGGGTTACAACAAATCCACTCACAGTTAGAAAGCCTACACCCAGAGTTAAAGAGTTTGAATAAAGACAAGGAGGATAAACCAGAAGTGCGCGCAGAAGTCTGGTGTTTGTAGTGAAAGGGACAGGGGCATGATAAACATCACTATCTAGTGTACACAAATTATATTACAGGAGGGGGGCCAATTCCACTAAAGCCAGAATCCCCGATAGGGTTGAGGGTGGGGGCTGCGCTATGGTGTGCTATTTGTTAGGTTGCTGGACAACATGCGATGGATAATTGCCATTTACTTCAAAAGTTCATCCAAACACCCCAAAAGTTGTTCTGTAACTTCTGCAAATATGTGGGCCACGTTGAGCGCCATTGTCAAAGCTATGAGCTGACGATGGAAAGGACGCCTCCATAGCAGATGCAAGCAGAAAATTAGCCTCCAGATCAAGGCGTCGGGGAAGTGCATGAAGGATATCATGGTCGAGGATGGGGACGCGAAGGAGGAGGACCTGGTAGAGGTCGTGGTCAGATTATCTACTACAACTGCGGACGACCGAGGCACTATGCACGAGAGTATCAGAATCCTACACACCCATCATGTCAATAATGAAGACAATTTGACCATACTATAGAAGAATGCTTGGTGCTGATAGCTAAAATTCAAGAGAAGAAAACACATCCTCAGCAACCTATGCAGAATATAGAGATGATGAGGTCTGAGCCCCGGGAAGAAGATCAAAACGTTAACATTGTGCTAAGAAGTGGAATGATGATTGGCCGTGATAAGGGTAAACAACCTGAAGAAGAAGGATGGGTCCACAAAGAGCCAAATAAAGAAGTCGGCTTTGATTTGAATCACGCTAAGGAAACATCTATGGAAGCTAAGAAGAGCTTCGCTAAGGCCTCCACCTCAGGAAGCCAGGACAAGGTGCAAGAAATCAGTGCGCCTGTAGAGGAGGTTGATCCCTCTATACTCATTACATTTTTGGAGACCTACATGAAACTACTGCGCAATAGCAAGGCTGTGGAGGGCCTATAGGAATTAATAAATAAATGCACCAACAAAGAGAAAGACCTTGACAGACACCGCATAGTAAAAAATATTGGCAAACATAAGGCACAAATAGGGCACGAGATGAGGCTCACCATGGAGATAGGTGATTATGAGATGGACCAGGTCATTTTGGATCTGGGGTCCAATGCAAATATATTACCAAAAAAAACATGGGAAAGGATGGCGAGAACCACGCTGCATTGGTCTCCAATTCAGCTTAGAATGGCAAACCAAAAGAAAATCATTCCATGTGGTGGTTATATGGCGTAACAGTTGATATTGAAGGTGCGAGCGTGGTAGCAGACTTTGAAGTTATAGAAATTGTTGATGATAGTAATATCTACCCCGCGCTCTTGGGAATTGAATGGGCTATTAATATGAATGGGGTCATTAATTTGAAGAAGAGGACAATTTTGTTTGAGAGGAAGTCACTTCGAGTTATAGTTCCATTGGACCCTGTAAAAGGGGCACGATATACTGAACAAGTCCATGATTATGAAGAAAGTGATGATGAACTAGATCAAATCTACAAACTAATAGCACAAGATAAAGATTGGATCAATGCGACGACAGATGTGAGGATTTCATGGGATCGAGAGAGTTCCTACAACTATGATTTAGACGAAGAGTTAGAGCATTTGCAGAATCTCTTACATGAAGTGTCTACCTTGCAATGCAATATGATGACAAAGCCGATGTGATGTGTTTCGTCGGAGGTAAGGAAATTACCCTATTATGATGGTTTAACTGACATAGATCTGTTTTTGGATGAATTTGAGCGCGAAGTCCTTGAAATCACCACTTCCAATCTTTAGAGCTAGCACTGTGTGCTACACCCGCATGATGGTGGGGTATGAATAAGGATAGATTTGCTGGATGGTGAGATTATAGGAGAATGATGAAGCTACGGTTTGGGCATGCTAACACTAGAATGAATGAGAAATATAATGGAAGGAATGATCTGAGCGATCACCTAGCGAAATGGAATAAAGCATGGGGAACAGAACCACAACCATAGTGGGTACACATATTTTTCACCTTGGACACCATTCCCAAGAACTAGTATCTGGAAATGGAGAAGCGAAGTTCGTGAAGATTGGAGATTATTGGGATGATGCTACCATGGATAAAATTGCTGAGTTACTCCATGAATACTAGGATGTCTTCCCTACCAAGTTTTCAGATTTAAAGGGCATATTTGGCAATTTGGGCGTTATGAAGGTCACTCTAAAGTCAGATGCGAAGCCTATTAAATAAAGGCCGTATCGCCTTAATCCTAAATACAAGGAAAAGGTTCGACAAGAGCTAGATAAAATGTTGGAGGCAGGTATCATAGAACCTGTTGAAGAATTTGACTGGGTGACCCCGATGGTGGTTCAGGAGAAGAAACAAAAAGGTGAAATAAGGATTTGCATAGATCTGTAGAAGCTTAATGATGCGTGTCTTCACGACCCATTCCCCACAACGTTTTACAGATGAAGTATTATACAATTTTGGAGGGCAGGAGACATATTCCTTTACTAACAGGTTTTCTGGGTATCATCAAATCAAGATCGCACCAGAGGATAGGAGCAAAACAAACTTCACAACGGAGTGGGGTTGTTTCAGTACATTGTGATGCCATTTGGGCATAAGAATGCACCTGCGATATTTTCTCGCCTAGTCATAGTAGCGTTCAAAGAGTTCATTCATAAGTTCCTAGAAGTATACTTTGATGATTGGATGGTGTTTGGATTAGTGAAGTGCCATGCATGAAGTCTACGCCTGATGTTGGATACATGTTGTAGATACCAGATCGTACTGAATTTGAAAAAATGCATATTCTATGTTCCCTTTGGGATCTTGCTGGGTCATGTGGTGTGCAAGCAAGGTTTGATGGTGGACCCTACAAAGATTGCGGTAATTGTGAATTTGGAGGCCCCTAGGAACGTCAAGTAGCTGTGCATGACGTTGGGGCATACAGGATACTATAGAAAATTTATCAAAGCTTATGCTCAAATTACTATGCCCATGGAAAAATTACTAAAGAAGGATGCAACATTCTGTTGGGATAAGAATGTTAGCGCAACTTAGATGTGTTGAAAGAAAAACTGGTCACAACGCTGATCTTGGTATTCTATGATTGGAAAAAGGAGTTTCACGTACATGTGGATGCCTCTTGCATTGTGTTGGGTGTAGTGATAACATAGGCCGGGGAAGGAGAAATGGACCATCCTATAGCCTTCACAAGTAGGAAGTTATTGAAGGCCGAGAAATATTATTCAACGACTGAGCATGAAGGGTTAGCAATGGTGTACATGTTGCAATACTTCAAGCATTATCTGTTAGGAGGGCACTTCAAGATGTACACATATCATTTTGCCTTGAAATACTTGGTCAACAAGTCTATGCCAGGGGGGGATCTGCAGATGGTTGCTTCTATTTTAGGAGTATGAATTTGAAGTCATTGTGAAGCCAGGGAGGTTAAATGCAGGACCTGACCATCTGTCGTGGATTTAAACAGGAGAGGAGCCTAATAATATGGAGGAAGGGTTTCCAGATGCGCATCTCTTTGTGGTGCGTGTAGCAGATGACCATTTTGCAGACATTATTCACTTCTTGACTATGGGGATGACACCAGAAGGATATACCAGCCAGAAAAGAAGGAATTAGTAGTGTGCGTGACCGATTTTTCAGTTATTATAGGACATTTTTATAAAATGGGGGTCGATGAAATACTGCGAAGATATGTGCTGGACTTTGAGTGGGATAGAATTCTTGTTGAAGTGCATGCGGGAGCTGCAGGAGGCTATTATGCAGGCAAGGCAATGAAGCAAAATATTTTGTGCGCAAGTCTATGGTGGCCAACATTGCACAAGGATTCCAAGGCATATTGTAAGGCATGTGATGCATGTCAAAGAACTGGCAAACCCTCATGAAGGGATGAGTTACCACTACATCCTTAGGTGTCCTTGCAGGCATTTGAGAAGTGGGCAATTTATTTTTTTGGGCCAATTCAGCCCCCGGGAAAGGAACTAGGTGCATGACATATTATCACTGCGATGGAATATCTAACTAGATGGGCGGAAGCATAGCCGGTTAAGGATTGTACAGGGGCTATGACAAAAAAGTTCTTGTTTGAGTATGCCTTAACCAGATTTGGCTACCTGAAAGTGTTGAAGAGTGACAGGGGTACGCACTTTCTGAATGAAACGATTAGTGCCTTGATTGAAGAATTCTAGGTCTACCACCAGAAGAGTACACTGTATCACCCACAGGCCAATGGAATTGTTGAAGCCTTAAATAGGATTTTGGATAACACATTGACGAAGATCTACAACGCACAACAAAATGACTGGGATGTGCGCATACTTGCAGTACTCTGGGCTTATAGAACTACTTGTAAGAAGATGACAGGGAAAACGTCGTTCATATTATTATATGGGGTTGATGCCGTAATGCCAATGGAGTACATTGTACCTAGTCTACACATAACAATGCTGATGGATATGGTGGATCTCTAGACCTTGGAGGAACGGCTCGTGCAGTTGATGGAGTTCAAGGAAGATCGATTTTTGGCAGGATTCCATAAAAAAGTACAAAAGGAACGTGAAAAGGTGTGGCATGATCGCCATATCAAGCTTCGCATGTTCAAGGTAAATGATCTTGTTCTGTTATATGATAGTAATTTCACTAAATTTTGGTGTAAATTCTAGATGCATTGGTTAGGGCCATATATTTTCAAAGAAATTACAGATGCAGGCAATGTTTAGATCACAAAGTTGAATGGGGAACCCTTCCCAGGAAGAGTGAATGGGAGTAGGTTGAAGTTGTATACAGGGGATCCTGCACAATGACTATATGGCAACATGATAGTCTTAGTTCTCCAAGCAGTTGCAAGGGAGTGTGGGACTATAAACTACAATGCCTAGCTTGGAGGACAATGCAGCGAGTAGGAAGTGTGAAGAGTGACGAAGATACAACCCATGAAGCTGCACCATGGAGGAAGGCACCACGTTGCATAGTAGGAAAATGACCGTTGGAGTTACTGTTCATGACTTGTTATTAGAAATTGGGGGGAATGGTAGGATTTGAATTAAAAAAACCCTATAAATTACACATGCTGTTCCAACAAAGAATACTTTGCGCTCTAAGAGTTGTTAGTGAATTTTGTTGTCTATTGCCTATGAGCCGAGCATTTTGGGAAGATTTAGTTGCGAGCCCTGTGTTTTCCGAATTGCCTGAGATAAACTAGAAGCTTATTCTTGAGAAAATGTCTGCCCCAAGTCCTGCAGAAACTGTGAGTATTGGCAATGTTGTCTCCGACATAGCTGCCTCGGAAGTTGTAAGTATGGAAGTTCTAGCTACTGTGCCTATGGCGTCAAGGTCGCCTAGGTCGAAGCATACTCCTATCAGAGAAATCCAACCAGCCAAGCGCAAACAATCCATGAAAGATAAGCAAAATAAGGTGCTGATGCACACTTCCTTAAGAAAACATGGTGAAACCTAGGAAAAACATAACAAATATAAGTAGCGGGAGAGGGTAGTGGACCTAGAGGCAACATAATTCTAGGGCACAGAGGACATTGATGCTGAAGGGGTGTAACCCATGACAAGGCTACCCAAATATATCCCTTCGCGGAAGGGCAAAGTGAAGGTCATGAAAGACTCGAATGCTGAGAAGTTTATAGTATCCTCGCCCGTGCTACCTGAGCAGGTCCATTTTGAAGGCCCTCAGTGTTGGGTTGTGTTATATTCTTTCCATGACTAGCCCATGTAGTTAACTGGGGGTTAGAGGGGGGGAGGTCACAGGGGGTTTGAGGGGTACCCATAACCCCACTCTATGGGGTCCGAGGCAGTGTCCCAGAAAATTTTGGTTTTGGACCCTATGTTAGGTTGGGCGGACCCACCTATGGTTTTGTGCATGATTTTCGCACATGGTTTTGGACACGATGGTTTTCGGTCCATGGTTTT
>APFE030729062.1:222558-249640 GCA_000404065.3 Pinus taeda
TTGAACTAAAGGAGGAAGAATCAGACTCTATAGCAGAGGAGGAATCAGAAGATGAAGAGCCACAAACTCCGGCTGTGAGAAGATCAACTCGAGAAAGAAAGCAGCCAGAAAGGTATAGTCCATCTGCTTTCTGTTCAAACTTTGCTTTGTCTGTTACTGATGATGATCCCAGAACTGTGAAGGAAGCAGTGGATTCAGAAGATGGAAAACTCTGGAAAGAGGCCATGGTTGATGAAATGGCATCTTTGCACAAAAATGAGGCTTGGGATCTGGTGGAGTTGCCGGCTGGAAGGAAACCCATTGGCAGCAAATGGGTGTTCAAGAAGAAGACAAATGCAGAAGGGAAGGTGGAGAAAGACAAAGCTCGGTTGGTAGCAAAAGGTTATTCCCAGGTGCCGGGAATTGATTTTGGTGATATTTTTTCTCCTGTTGCCAAGGTAACTTCTATTAGATTACTTTTATCTGTTGCTGCTGCTTTTGATTTTGAGGTAGAACAGATGGATGTGAAGACAGCATTTCTTCACGGGGATTTGGAAGAGGAAATCTACATGAAGCAACCTGAGGGCTTTGCGGTGAAGGGTAAGAAAGAACTGGTATGCAAGTTAAAGAAGTCTCTGTATGGGTTAAAAAATCACCAAGGATGTGGTATCAAAAATTTGATACATTTATACGGGGACTTGGCTTCACCAGAAGCAAATCAGATCATTGTGTGTATTTTAAATTAATTGGTGACCATGTGATTTATCTGGTATTGTATGTGGATGATATGTTGCTAGTTGGAAATGACAAAGAAATTATCCAGGATTTGAAGACCCATTTGTCCTCCAAATTCGACATGAAAGATCTTGGTGCTGCAAACTATATTTTGGGCATGGGAATTAAAAGAGATTGGACAAAGAGGAAACTCTGGTTAAACCAGAGGAAGTATGTCGAGACAATATTGCAGAGGTTTAATACGCACGATAGTAAACTGGTGAAGGTTCCTATTCCTGTAGGTGTGAGGTTATGTGCGAACAGCGTCCCAAGGCACAAGAAGAGGAAGAGGACATTGCACATGTAGTGGGAGTATTGAGCAGGATTATGTCAAAACCACGAAAGGAGCATTGGACAACAATGAAGCGGGTTTTCAGGTATTTACGTGGCACTAGTGATTATGGTTTGTGCTATCAAGGAAGACCAGGATTGAACAGAGTGTTGGATATTAATGGCTTTGTTGATGTAGACTAGGTTGGAGATTTAGATCAGAGAAGATGTACATGTGGGTATGTGTTTAACCTATTTGGAGGTGCAGTCGGCTGGATAAGTAAGAAACAATCAGTAGTGGCACTATCAACTATAGAGGCAGAATAAATGGCAGCCACTCATGCAAGTAAGGAAGCAGTTTGGTTGCAGAGTTTGTGTTCAAGTATGGGGTTAGTACATGAAGCTATAAGGATAGACTGTGATAGCCAAAGTGAAATTTTCTTGGCAAAGAACCCTGCATATCATTCAAAGACAAAGCTCATTGATGTTCAATATCACTTTTGTGAGGGATATGATAGAAGACAAAAAGGTGTTGCTGGTAAAGGTGGACACTTTGAAGAATACTGCAGATGTATTGACAAAATCTGTGAGCTCTGAGAAGTTCTCTTGGTGTAGAGAAACAATGGGCATTGCAGGGCTGGATAAATGATTAAGCTCTCTTATGGTTCCCTTTGAAAAGAAAGCAACAAGTGGGAGAATGTTGGGTTGTGTTATATTCTTTCCACGACTAGCCCACATAATTAACCGGGGGTTAGAGGGAGGGAGGTCACAGGGGGTTTGAGGGGTACCCATAAGCCCACTCTATGGGGTCCGGGGTAGCGCCCCGAAAAAATTTGGTTTTGGACCCCATGTTAGGTTGGGCGGACCCACCTATGGTTTTGTGCATGATTTTCACACATGGTTTTGGACGCGATGGTTTTTGGTCCATGGTTTAGGATGCGATGGTTTTTCAGTCCATGGTATTGGATTGTAGGTAGAACTAGCTAGCAATCCTTAGACTATAATTTCATTTTCTATGTAATCTGGTATTGCCGTCAGCTCTGGGCTGGACTTGCACTACTAAGTACATTTGCTGATCAAGTAATACAAGGAATCCGCCATGTTATTCATGCACTGTGTTTAATTTATGATGCGTACTTGAGTGCTGAATCTTTTCATTTCTTAAACGGGAAACGAGCTGGTTGGCTAGGGCCACTGTGTTTAATTTATCTTTGATGCGTACTTGAGTGCTGAATCTTTTCATTTCTTAAATGGGAAATGAGCTGGTTAGCTAGGGCCCAGCCAACCCAGCTCATTTACCCTTATGCTTCCGTTATTTAGAAAGACTGTGTGGATATTTACCTTTGCAGTTGCGTGGTGTGAACAGTTTTATATTTATTTCTGAAGTTCTGATTTAAATCTATCTCGGAGTTAAGTGTGAAATAGATTTGTGGTTTGGGAGTTAATTGAGTTATTTAGTTTTTATAATTCCTTTCTCACATTTCTTTAATCGCAGTTCTTATCTCGATTTTCTTCTACTTGGATCGTGCAGGAAGCCCTTTTCCTGTACCAATGCATGTGATTTCCTGCACTTCGGTTCAGTGATTTATTTTGCAGTGAACATTTCATTTCTTTCCCTGATTATCATTTCAGTTATTCTTGCAAGCAAATGGACTGCTAATTTCAGTAATTGTCTTCAGCATTAAAAGTATATTTCTGAAGGATCTGAGAACAATTGCATGAATTTATCATAGACACGTTATACTTGCATTTTATGCTTTACGACCAAGGAACATAAACACTTTAAGATGATTGCCGAAGTTAGATGATACATGTAGATCACATAGACTACTGCTTTGATTACTTCGAATTGCTTTCATTTCATGAAGTTTAATTCCTTTGCAAGATTTAATTAATTAAAGCATTTCCTTTCCATAGATAATTTATCTCAGAATTTCGTTTGCAATTGCAATTCTTTTTCAGCACGTCTTTCAATATTTTCGAAAGTAAATTAGAAACTTGGTGAAGGAAACTCTGCCTCGGTGCAAGAGCTGGTCTCTTGTCATAGAAACAGAGTGCTCTAAGCGCCGAGGCTTAGAGCACCTCCATAAAGACATAAATCTTCAGTAAGGGAGGTAAAATATATTTTTACACAGACGCACTATACTTGCACTAGTGCAAGCACATTGCAATAGTACAAGAACAGGTTGTTTGTGTAGAAAGAAGATCAAGAGGAAAATAGATCTCTGCAAGGGCCCACTTGTCAAACTGTTAGCCATCTATCTGAAGATAAACATAACATTTCCTGCCAGCATTTAAGATTGCTTCAGTTGTGTGAAAGCTCCTTTACTTGATTTACTTGCAAATTGTTCTTTTATATTCCAGCACTAGAGTTGCTTTGGTGTCGATTGCCTTTAAGATTATTTTCTGTCTAATTCTGCAAACATTTCATTTAAGAAGTAGGATTAAGAATAGGAAAAATTCATACCACTTCTTGCATTTCCTATGCTTCATCTCTAAGTTTACGAAACCCTCGAGTTGACAATTAAGTGTTGAGGAGTTTGCTTAAGTGCAATTCTTGCACCCAACATTTTGGTGCCATTGCCAGGGAGGCGATTTGAATTGGTAAGAAATTTCCGTTTTTGCAATAGGGGTACATTTGCTATTTTTTTTTCTTGTAGCGTGATTCTATGGTTTGAAGGAATTTATAGGTGCTGAGTTATTTTTTGAAGATTGCAACTTTTTATTTGAATTTCATTTTGTCATTTTTTGAAATGAATGCCTAAAAGAGGTAGGGGTCCAAAGCCCACTAGGGGCCGATGAAACACTGACAAATCTGAAAATAGATCTCATATTAGGCTTGCTTTTGTAGGCAGAATGTCCAAACAAACTCAGACTCATCACAGAGGAACAATCCACTTGGGCTATGGTAGCAGTGGTCTAGGTGTGACACAACCCATAAAGGGGAAAAAGGGGATTGTTGGAATCCATAGTCAGCCTTCTTAGCCTATTGAGAGTGGTTCATGTGGAAGAACAAAAATGGAAGATGAGGAAGACCATGCAGAAGGAAGTGGTGAAAATCAGGTAAATGAGGGACAATCCGCTTTTGGATTCCCAATTGTGAATCCTAATACACAAGTACAAATGAAAAATATTCCACCATCATCTCTTCCTCATTTCTATGGTAAGGTACATGAAGATCTAGACTCTTTCTTATTGAGTTTGATATTTTGTGTAGAAGTTATGATTATTCATATGATACCCAAAAGTTAAAATTGTTTCTTGCAACTCTCAAGGACACATCACTCCGCTGGTTCATGGGACTAGGAGGAAACACTATAACTTCTTGGGAGCAAATGAAGAGAGTGTTCTTATTGAAATATTAGGAATATTGTAAAACTAGAGATATTTAAGATGAAATCTTTACTATTGTGCAAAATGATGATGAGATGCTAGAGGACTACTTAGAGAGATTCTTGTACATCCTCCAAAGGTCAAAGCACAAATTTGATCTAAGTACAATTAGAACCTTGTTATTACGTGGGCTCACTGATGATGCTAGGAATAATCTAAATCTATTAGGACAAGGGGATATTGCTCAAAAACCTTTTGATCAGATCCGTGACTTGTGCAGGAAATTCTTGAGGAACCAATATAGATCCGGTAAAGGAATTCAAAATAGAAACATGAAAACCAAATCTACTGATGCTATGATTATTGGATTAGAAAATAAAATAGATAATATTAAAAATGAAATAATGAATACTGTTAGTAAACAAATAGACTCTTTGAAGTTTCAACAAAAACTTGTAGAAGAGCAAGAGTCATTGTCTATTTTCTGTCCAAGATGTAGAAGAAAGCATCCTTTAAGAGAATGTCCTCTAGATATAAAGAAACTAATAAATGTGCAATTTGTGCAGAGAACCATGCTACAGAAAAATGTCCCTCCATACCTGGGCTGAAAGTTGTACTTGAAGGGAAAGAGCTTGTGGTAGGAGAGCGGAAATTTTTGAGCTAGGGTTATAGGCTTGCGGAGTTTGTTCTCCATGGAAGGACATAAAGGAGGGAGCTCCACTCCCTCCTACAAGCAGGCAATGGCCAGCAGAGGTAAAAAACCAATAGAAGATAACAGAGGTCCTTCAGATGGAAGGCAAGGAAACAGGGAAGAGGAGAAGGAGGGCTCTAAATATAGGGAGAATAACAACACTACATAAAACAAGGAAGTGGATGAGGTACAGGGAGCAAAAGACAAAGCACAAAAGGGACCATGCAAGCCCAAAACCACAATCATGCCCAAAGTAGTTTTGAATGATCCTGCTCTGCAAGCACATAGGGACCACTTGCAGACATATGCAATCATTTGTAAATTCATGGGCTTATGGCCCACCGAAAAAGCTTTACAAACATGGATTAAATACCACTAGAAACCAAAAGGAAGCATAGAACTACATCTTGGGTCAAAGGGATTCTTTACTGTAGTCTTTGCAAATATTGAAGATAAGGATAGAGTATTTGAAGGAGGGCCCTATTTTTACGTAGTTGCAGCCTTGTACATGCGACCATGGGTCATGAATTTTGTCCCAGAACGAGAAACTTTTCCCTCGGTCTCGGTGTGGGTTAGATTCTACTCTCTACCTTTGGATTATTGGCAACTGGAATCCTTATCTGCCATAGGAAATAAGTTAGGGCATTTTGTCAAAGCTTCTGAGGCCACTAGAAAGGGAAAATACACATCCTTTGCAAGAATATGTGTGGAGATGGATCTTTTAGGAGCTCTGCCGGATGAGGTAATCTTGGAAGTGTTTGATGAAGAATGGGTGAAAACAGTGGATTATGAACACATTCCATTCAGATGTCGCAAATGCCATGAGCATGGGAACCTATTCAGAGATTTCCCTCTCTGTAAAATAGAAAACAAGAGTAAAACCAACACCATGAAAGATAATGATAGCATTCAGAAAGTGGTCCAGAAAGGAAAAGGGAACAAAAGGGGATCGAAGCCACTTCAAATAGAAAAGAAACTGGCCAGCCAGAACAGGTTTCAAGCACTAGAAGAGGAAGAAGTGATAACGAAAGTAGATCAGGACACGAGAGGCAGTCCAGTGGAGGAGGAGAACAGAGATATTGATGAGAAAACACAAAACATCAATAAACAGAAAGAAGAAATGATGAGTGACACAGAACTAGAGATGGACCAGGAAATGACCCAGAGTGAGATGGAAGTGGAAGACCATGAATTTCAGGAGATTCTTGAGAATGAGAATCTAGATCTCGAAGGATTCTTGAAACAAGGAACCAGGGAGGGAGTGGATTCGTTACCTCCAGAGGAATTCAATAGAGTGCAACAACTGTTCATATGGAAAAATCAGACCATAGGACTGGAAAAGCAAAGGGAAAATTAAAGACAGGGAAGAGAAGGTGTGAAAGCTATGAAAACCACACTAGGATTAGCACCTAGAAACCCAAGAAAGAAAAGAGGCAGAAAAAAGCATAACAAGATTTTGATGGAATGTTGAAAGCTAATGATAGACTCAGGTAAGATGAAAGAACTATCCAGTTACTCCTTTACAAATATTTAATAATGAAGTTCATTTCTTGGAATATTAGGGGTCTAGGCAGTAAAAGAAAACAAAGATTACTTAGTAATAGGATGAAACAAGCAGCTCCAGATGTGACCTTCATCCAAGAAACTAAATGTTCCATTCAAAAAATAAAAGAGATTCACAGCAAATGGCTCAATAGATTTGAGTTTTTGGAAGTCAAAGCAGAGAATACAGCAGGAGGCATTCTCACGCTTTGGAACCCCCAAAAAATTGACATGATAGATGCAGAGGCATCTAGGGATTATCTTTCAGTGGTCATGCAACCAGTGGGAGATACGGATATTTACTTGGTCACGAATGTATATGGCCCCCAAAGAATGGATGGCAAACTCAAGCTTCTAGATTCCCTGTAGGATCTCAGGGAAGGACATGCAAGAATCCCTTGGATCATGGGGCATGATTTCAATATGATCAAATTGTTGTCGGAGAAAAAAGGGGGTACTAGAATTCTAAATAAAGAATCTTGTGCATTTCAAACCTTCATAGACAATATGAAGCTAGTGGATATAGTAATGAATAATGGGACTTTTACTTGGAACAATAAAAGAGGAGGAAAATCTCAAATGGCCTCCAAATTAGATAGATACATAATCTCTGAGGATCTCATGCTCAAGGACAAGGACATAGCTGCTAGAGTTCTACCCTTTGGAGGATTTTATCACTGGCCGGTACAATTGGAAATTCAGGGCATTGGTACCCCCAGGAATAGACCTTTCAAATTTGAAAACATCTGGCTCTCCCACCCAGATTTCTGCAACAACATAGCCATCTAGTGGGTAGAAGATTTGAATATTCAGGAAACAAGAATGTTCCTTCTTCAAAAAAGACTCAAACATATTAAACTCAGGCTCGAGGAATGGAACAAGAAGGAATATGGAAATGTTTTTGTAGCAAAAAAAAACTGTTGAAGGAAAAATGCAGGAGCTCAACCAAACCCTTATCATGGAGGGTTTTGATAAAGATAGAAGTGATCAGGCAACCAAATATCATCAAGAATGGGAGAACTTATGTAAACAAGAGGAGATTTTTTGGAGGCAAAAATCCAAGGTGCAATGGCTAAAAGAAGGAGAACGTAACACTATATTTTTCCACGGATCCACTATGGCGAACAAAGCTCACAACATGATTTCTTTGATCAAGGATGAGGGAGGTAACCTTCTCAATTCTCATGAAGAAATAGAAGTAGTGTTGGTTCAACACTTTCGGGGTATTGCACAGGAAACCTGTTCAGATAGAGAGCAATCCATCAGGGGTATATCAAGTCATATACACAAGCTGGTTTCCAGAGAGGATGACTTAAACCTTAACAGACCAGTGACGTAAGAGGAGGTGAGTGAGGTCCTAAAAGAAATGCAAAATGGTAAGGCACCGGGCCCGGATGGTTTCAATGTAGATTTCTTTAAAGCTTGTTGGAATGTAGTAAAACAGGACATTCTGAACGTTGTGGAAGACTCCAGAAGGGACAAGACTATATTGAAGGCGCTTAATACAACCTTTATCTCCCTAATCCCTAAACCGGAATTGGCCCAAACTCCTGATAGGTTTAGACCCATTGCCTTGTGCAATGTTGTATACAAGATAATATCCAAAATTGTGGCGAATAGACTCAAACCTCTTCTTCTTTCCCTAGTGTCAGTTGAACAATCTGGATATGTGGAAGGTAGGCAAATCCTCGACAACATCATTCAGGCTCATGAGGTGGTGCACTCACCGACAATCAACAAGAAAGCTGGAATGATCATGCAATTGGATATAGCCAAAGCTTATGATAAGCTGAACTGGACCTATATCAGAAAAGTTCTCATTGCTTTTGGGTTTGATCATAACTGGATCAGATGGGTAATGGCCCTAGTAACTTCTCCTAGTTTTTCAATTCTTGTTAATGGATCTCCCTCAGAGACTTTTATTCCTTCAAGAGGCCTCAGGCAGGGAGATCCACTCTCTCCCTTTCTCTTCATACTCATGATGGAAGGGCTAGGTCGATCTATCAAGCATGCTAAAATAGTTGGGAAAGTCAAAGGTATCCAACTTTCTGAAGATGGTCAGGCCTTAACTCATCAACAATTTGTTGATGATACCATGCTGCAGGGTATCCCCACGGTCAAAGAAGCTCTAGTGTATAAGCAAATCCTGAGAGAATTTGCCATGGCTTCAGGTATGGAAGTCAATCTCTCCAAATCTAAGATTTTTTTATTTAATACTCACATTGCTATTTAGAGAAATATTTCTAGAATTTTGGGCTTTCAAAGGGGGATCCTCCCTTCAAAATATTTGGGAGTTCCTCTAACGGCCAAACCTTTACACAAGAGCATCTGGGAACCAGTGATTAACAAATTGCAAGACAAAATTAGGAAATGGACTATTAGATCATTAAATCTGGCTGGTAGGTTGGTGCTAACCAAGGCTGTACTACAATCAATCCCAGTCTTCATGCTTTCAGCTCTCTCGGCTCCAATTGGAGTCCTGCATCAATTCAGATCCATACAAAGAGACTATATTTGGGGCAAGGGGGAAGAAAAAAAGAAATGGGCCTTAGTAGCTTGGGAAAAAATCTGCAAACCTAAAAACTATGGAGGGCTTGGATTAGATGATCCTAAGATTCTAAGCAAGGTTTTAGGAGCTAAATTATGGTGGCGATGGGTAAAAGACCTAGAGGCCCACTGAGCTATGATATGGAAAGAAAAATATGCCAGCAATTGGAAAAACAATGATCTAATAAGAATGTCAGGAAATAAAAAGGGATCACACATTTGGAATAAGGCATGGGATAGCCGGGGCTTAGTCCAAGGAAATAGTTTATGGGAAATCAAAGATGGAAACCTAGCCCTATTATGGGAGGATAGATGGCAACAAGAACCTATTTTTTTAAAAGAAGATTTGAGGGATCTCAAAGAAGAGACAAATACCAAAGGGTTATCTAAAGTAAAATACTTTTGGGATCAAACCAGCAATATGGGAAAATGGAGAACCTGGAGGAACTTTGATTTCAGGGATGATAGCCCCTTGAAGGCTAAAGCAGAGACTCTAAAAAAAATGGTAGAACAAAGGAAGATTTTTAGGTCAGAGGGGCAAGACCAGCTAAGATGGGGCAACAATAATGAGGGAGCCTTTAATCTCAAGGAAGCTAAACTCATTCTCCTTAACCTTAACTCTCAAGCTCCGGATAAGATTTGGCAAGGCCTATGGAGACATCAAGGCTGGATGAAAATTAAACTCTTCATGTGGCTGGTTCAACATAGGAAAATTTTGACCTGGGAAAATATTAGGAAGATGGGTATCCTGGGGCCTTCCAGATGTTAGCTTTGTGAAGCCCAAAAGAAAACTATGGAGCACCTTCTCAACAACTGCATTTCCACCTCCAGTTTGTGGGATTCTTTTGCCGCCATTTTCCAACAGACTGATAGGGACAAAGGAAGTATCATCAATACCCTAAACAAATGGAGAAGAAACTTTTCAGATAATGAAATTCTTGGCTCAGCATGGGCCATTATTCCAAGATTCATTATTTGGAATGTCTGGAAAGAACGAAACAATAGAATCTTCAAGAATGAAAAGAAGCCTTCCTAATGCCTTTTCGAGCAAATCTTAAATCAACTTAAGGTAACGATCGACACTATTGTGTGAACTCTCCCTAAGAACCCACCTTCAGTAGCTGATTTGAGAATTATCAGTGAGTTGGGGTTGGAAGGACTAATTCCTCAGGGACTGGATAGGACTGTATTCTCCCTAGATTCTGAGCAGGATTTCTGGAATCCTCCCCCTAAGGGCTTTTTGAAGTTCAACATTGATGGGGCTTCTAAAGGCAACCCACGTATCGCTGGTTATGGAGGAGTGTTAAGGGATGAGAATGGAAGTGTCCTTTTTATCTTCTACTGTCATTTAGGTAAAGCCATCAATAACATGGTGGAATTGATGGCTATGGAGCAATGTTTAGATTTCCTAGAACAGGATAACCGACAAAATGTGATAGTTGAAGCTGATTATGAGTTAATCATCAAATCGGTTAAGAGGATTAGTTGGGGAACAAAGCCAGAAAAAGTCTCAAGGAACTGGAGGCTGATCCAGGGCTTTCAATGGATTTAGCAACACCTGCAGAGCCTTCGTCCAGTTAGCTTCAAACATGTCTGAATATCGGCCAATAAATTGGCGGATCTTCTGGCCAATCAAGGTGTGATCAACACAGAGAATAGGATTGCGATGAACTGGCAAGAATTGCCTCAGAATAGGTTAAAAGCGATCTGCAATGACCAGGCAGATGAAGACAAGTTTGTGTTTCGAAGTAGAGCCATGGAGGCGAAGTCCAGTTAATTCAACGATTCTAGGTGGTAGCCAGTCGGATGGCTCTAGTTCTTCGAAGATAGGCAAATCAGCAGGAGTTTCTTCTTTCCTCAGTTCTGGAGGAGAAGAGAAAATGAAAGGTCAGAACCTGGGCACTATCGACGGCTACAATACCATGGGTTTCCACCCATGCACGATATACTGGTTCGGGGGCAGTTTTCCGGCGATCGCTGGCCTCGCAAGTGGGAAATGGTATTTCCATTTTTGAAGTGATTCCATACAGTAGGATACACGTGGCAGAGGGGTCGGCTAAAATACCACCCTCATCGCATGCTATAGTTCAGTGATATTGGCCGGCGCTATGTGAACCTCTGCCGTCGGATCAAGTGAGGCAGATCGACGGCTAAGATTGATCATGCAAGTTGGTTGTCTAGGCAGGTAAGTATAATGCTTCTTGACTGGGTGAATTAATCCTCTACCGTTGGATTGGGTCAGCTGGCTCAACGGTGACGATTAAAGTGGCATGTCTGGAAGTTGGCGGGAAGAGTTAATGCTCCTTTTTCTTGACAGGAGGAATTTTGTCACAGGTGGGATGCTTATTGTTTTGGTCACGATGCAGACTTCATCTTTGTTTTGATTTTAAGAGTTTAGAAGTTGGGTTTTTCGGGGTAGGGGCTTTTGCCTCGGGCTCGTTCTCTATTTGGTTTGTGGGACTCTTCCTTGGTCTACAACTCCTTGTGGATAGATGTAAATTTTGTACTTTATTAATGAAATAGAAGGTCTGACTCTTGCATTAGAAAAAAAAAGAAAGCTGTACTTGAAGGAGGACAACCTGAAGCCGAGTCACTGCATTCTATGGGAGCACGAAGCAATTGGCCTCAGGTAAGTGCAGGTATGGTTCCTGAACCTCCACCACATTTTTTGGGTTATAATGCACACTCATATTCCTATCCTAAAACTGGTCACTCTCAACATTGGCAACATGGGAACCAATACCAGTATGTAAAACCCTCCCAATATTGGTAAAAAGGATGGATAGGGCCAAACCATTCACATCATTCCTATCCTTAACCTATGCAATCATACACTCCTACATATGCACCTTACCCAATGCCACAACCATCATTATCTCAGCTGAGTCAACCTATGCCACCTTTACCTTTACCTCCACCGTTTCGACCTTCTCAGCTGCCTCCTCAACCTTTACCCAACCCTAATATTAAAGCAGTACAAATGATCCATTCTATGAACCCGCTTTCTTCATCCAGATATCAGACTATGCCAGTTGGAGTCAATGATCTCCAATTGAGATTAGGGAAGGTAGTAACCTCAGAAAATCAAAAGCAACCTATGGTGATTATCAATGAGAAAGGAGAGGAGGAAACTCCTGACCATTCTGAAAAATATAACACCGTTTAGCCTATCCCTGTACATTCTGAGCCCTTGTCATCTTCTTCCAACCGACCTCCCCATCTAGAGAGGTTAGTTGCAGAGAAGAAAGACCTCATTCCTGAGTCTAGCTTGGCTTCTTAGATTAGGAACCTTTTCATAAGGGTACCTTTGCTCCAAGCTATTAAAGAGATCCCCATTTGTACAAAAATAATTAGGGAACTCTGTTTCAAGAAGCCAGGAAGGAGAAGAATGGAACCTAAAACTATTCAATTTGTTGGTAGAGTAGCGGAGTTAATGATGGGGTGTATGCACATGGAAAAATATACCGACCCAGAAACCCTGTTGTCTCTGTTAAGATAGATGATGTCCTTGTATCCAATTTACTTATAGACCTAGGGGCCACCATTAATGTTATGACCAAGCAAACCATGCATCAACTTGGATTGGTCCATATTCGTCCTACTCCCACTCTGCTTGAACTAGCAGATAGATCTAAAATCAAACCGGAAGGGGTGTTGGATGATGTGGTAGTTTCCCTAGACTCTTGGGAATATCCCACAAATTTCATTGTGCTTTAGCCAAAGAATCATGTGGGAGGGCATCCCTTGATCTTGGGACGACCATGGCTTGCTACGACTGATGCTTATATCAGATGTCATTATGGTGATATCTATATTTCCCATGGAGATTCCAGGAAGAAGGTCACCTTATATCCACCCGCTAGATCCATTCAGGAGCTCTGAGACACTTTATGGTTAGACTATCATAGTGATGAGGAGACTCAGCCTGTTTCCTTGATACATCAGAATGCTGAGTCCTCATAGGAGGGTGAGATTCAAGACTTCTTGAACAATCTAGACACCATGCCTAATTTTGAGTCATTGAGTTAGATTTTTAGTCTAGATTTTCAGGAAAGATATGACTCTCTACCTCCATCACCACCATCTCTAGTGACACCTTTATGTACTCTTGAGCAGGATACTACTCTTGTTGAGATTAGTCCAGGTAAATCCTTGTATATCAGTTCAGACTTGGATCCTTCTCAGCAAGAGAAGCTTGTGAATTTGTTGCGAAATCATCTCGATGCCTTTGCATGGGGTTATGAAGATATGAAAGGCATCCTTCCTGAAACTTGTACACACCATATCTATATTCAGGATGGAGCTTGACCTATCCAACAACCCTAAAGACGAATGAACCCAAATCTAAGAGACGTTGTAAAGGAAGAATTACAAAAACTCTTAGATGTTGATTTTATCTATCCCATTTTTGACAACCAGTTGGTCTCTCCATTAGTATTAGTCCCAAAGAAAGATGGAAGATGGCACATTTATATTGACTATAGGGGATTGAATAAATCCACTCTCAAAGATTACTTCCCCCTTCCTTTCATCGATCAGGTACTCTATGCCCTTGCTGGTAAGAAGTACTTTTCTTTTCTAGACGCCTTTAGTGGATATAGCCAGATACAGATAGCACCCAAGGATCAAGACAAAACCACTTTTATATGTCCATGGGGTACATTTGCTTACTAAGTGCATTTTTTTGGGCTATGTAATGCACTGACTACCTTTTAGAGGGCAGTCTTGGTTATTTTTGCTAACCTTGAGTGTGTATAAATCTATATGGATGACTTCTTTGTGTTTGGTGATTCGTTTCAGAAAGCCCTGAAGAATCTAGAAAAAGTGCTTCTTCTCTGCCAAGAAGCTCATCTCGCCTTGAGTGACAAGAAATGCAGATTAATGTGCAAGGTAGGAGTGGTTCTTGGCCATCTTATTTTCGACAAAGGTATCCAGGTTGACCTTGCAAAAATAGAAGTCATTTTGAGTCTCCCTATACCCAAAACTCAAAGGGAAGTGAGAGGTTTTCTAGGACATGCGAGCTACTATAGGAGATTCATTGAGAATTTCTCAAGGATAGCTACCCCCTTTTCGGACTTTTGGCTAAGGATAGTGAGTTTTCTTGGTCCACATCTTGCGAACTATCCTTTGAGACATTGAAGGAAAAATTAGTCCAGGCACCAGTTTTGAGAGGACCAAATTGGTCCCTGCCACTTCGCATTTCCTCTTATGCCTTAGATACTGCTATTGGCGCAACTTTAGGACAAGAAGAAGATAAACAATCTATGTTATTTATTTCATTAGTAAAAACTTGTCACCTGTTGAACTCAATTATACGGTTACTGAGAAAGAATTTTTTGTTGTAATTTTTTCTATTAATAAATTTAGACATTGTATTACAGGATATGAAGTCTTTGTACATACTGACCATTCCGCAATAAGATATCTGATGAATAAACCATTAACTAACAGTAAAGTGACTAGGTGGTTACTATTGTTATAGGAATTTAATACTACTATTGTTGATAGACCAGGAAAATCAAATGTAGTAGTAGACTATCTTTCAAGGTTAAATAATCCTGGTGAAGAAATTCCTGTTGATGATGATTTTCCTGACAAACATCTTTTTGCTGTGTCAACAAAATCCCTATGGTTTGCTGATATGGCTAACTATGTAGTCATTGGAAAATTACCACCTCACTTATCCACTCGTGAAAAGCAGAATATCATTAAGAAAAGTGCCGTATATTCTTGGATCCAAGGAGACCTCTTTCACACTGGTGCAGATCTCATTATCCGTAAATGTGTAAGAGAGGAAGAAGTGTTAGATATTTTAAAATCTGCCCATGATGAACCTTGTGGGGGTCACTTTGCTGATAAGCGGATTGCATACAAAGTGTTATGAGTTGGCTATTTTTGGCCTTCCTTGTTTAAGGATGCCAAACAATATGTCAAGTGATGTGATAGCTGTCAGCAAGTTGGCCAACCTAATCAAACCAATGTAATTCCTTTATGTCCTCAGGTTATGATTGAGCCTTTTGAAAAATGGGCCATTGGTTTCGTAGGACCAATAAATCCAATCATCAAATAAAAAGCATATTTTGGTTTGTACAGATTTTGTTACGAAATGGGTAGAAGCTAAGGCTATTTGTTTTGCTACTGAAAGAGTTGTTGTTGATTTTCTTTTTACTGAAATCTTTACTAGATTTGGTGTGCCTAGAGAAATTGTTTCTGACAATGGACCGCAGTTTATTTCTAATTTGGTATAGGGTGTGATCGATCAATATAAAATATGGCACATGAAATCTACACCGTATCACCCGCAAGAAAATGGTCAAGTGGAGTCCATGAATAAAGTGATTGAGTCCATCCTTACGAAGATGGTAAATATACATAGAAAGGCTTGAGTTGACAAATTACTGGAAGCATTGTGGGCCTATCAAACCACTTGGAGAAACAACACAGGACACACACCATATGAGCTAGTGTATGGAAAACAAGTCCTCTTGACGATAGAATTCCAGATCAATATTTTCAAAACTACAGTCCAATTGGGGCTATATCTCTCTAAAGCACAACAACAACGTCTTCTACAGTTAAATGAGTTAGATGAATTCCGAAGGGATGCTGTTCAGAAAAACATCTTGGATCAATAATAGCGCAAAAAGTGGCATGCTAAGTCCATTCGAATAAGCAGTTCCAACCAGGTGATTGGGTACTCCTTTACGGTTCTAGATTCAAATATTTTAAAGGAAAATTCCATACACGCTGGATGGGCCCTATGAGGTGGTCAAAGTGTTCAAAAATGGAGTGGTAGAAATCAAAACTATTGATGGATGAAATTTTGTGTTCCTGGTAAACGGGCATAGATTGAAGGTGTATTTTTAGCCCCTTTCTAAAGGAGATTTTATGCAGCAAGTCCAATAGCCATTTGAAAAGGATTTGGCAGGTGGTAACACCAACCTGTTGAAGATTTGATTCTTTCTTGTCCTTATTGATAAAATAATAAAAGAAAAATAAAAAGTATAAAAAGTTTTTTTTTCCTCTTGTAATTATGAAAATCAGTTGACTGACATGATTGCAAAAGGATCAACTTGAAAACCAACATGCTGGCAGGAAGATCAAAATCTTAATAAAAAGGGAATGTTATTTGATTTTTAGATATGCTGGTTGCCACCAAGAAGAAGCAGGTTCACGAAACCGAGCACTTACCCAAGTTTGGGGTAACTAGCATGGACATTTTTATTCAAGTTAATGTTTGCTTCCCACTGCAGTTATTTTTTTTCTACACCAGTGCAGGCAGATTTCAAGGTAAAAGCTTTGCCTTTCTTCTATTCCCAATTTTGAAAATTTCCACTAGTTTCTTTTCTAGAATCCCTAATGAATTACCTTCCTCTTTCTTCTAAGAAACTACCCTTGCCCGATTTCATAAAATCCCTCTTTTCCCTTGAATTTTTTCCCACATCCCGTTTCGTTTATCCCTCTTGGTGATATTTTTTCAGGAATCCCTACTGTAATGTTCCTTCCCATTCTAAATTTTTTTTACCCCCCTTCCCACTTCTTTATTCCCTCATAAACTGATTGTAGAATTTGATGCATTCAATCCAGAAGGCATGCTTGTGAAACACCAAAGGATGGTGAATAATTTTTTCTTATATAATGAGGCAATTTTTTTGAAGTCCAGCTACCGAATTATGTTCTATGAAATTTTCTGTTTGGTAAAAGACCCTGGTGCAAGATGCGCATTGCAAGCACAACGCAGTGTAAGCAAGTTTAATGCAGGAACATAGTTGACTGTGAAAGAAAGCAAAATTCACACAGTCTAGGAGTGTTTTATCAAGGATATTTATGGCTCTTTACTTTCCTGCACATGAGTACTGATATATCATAGAATTGCATGTTTCATTTAATACTCTATTTCATCATTTACTAACTTAGGAAAAATATTTAAAGTGTAAGGTGTATAGTTTTTTGAAATCTAATTTTTTTAATAAGTGCTGAAGTATGTCTTGATTAAATTATGAGGCAGATTGTGGGATAGTACTGTTGTCCAATAACCTGTATTCACCTTCCTTGAAATAATTTCGCATTTCTTGTCCATTATTACCTTACCCTGTAACCCGATCATTGTAACCGTTGCGCCACTGTGCATAAGCCTCCACTCCACCCAATCGTTATGACTCACCTGCAACGGGTTGATATGAATCTGTGCCTAATACGAAGAGCTATTTTCATCATGACCGGGTGAGTGGGACTGAAAAGACAGAGGGTGACGAACCTTCGACATAAAGCTCTCGGCAAAGCGTTGGTGTCACTCGTTGGAACTCATTCGAGAGTGTGATCAGAAAGGGTGAAGTGCAGTTCGAAATGGCACCCGTAAGGAGTGAGCCATTGTCTTTGCAAGAGATTGAGCAAACCGCAGAGTACTGAAACAGTCTTGCACTCCATTGCAAGAATCTAGGTTCCTGCCATTCTTACAGAAGTTTGATGGGTTCGACATGGCTATGGTACTGGAGTTTGCAAAGACATTCAAAGGAGGCCGAGTTAGGGTTAGATCGTCGAAGTTCAAAGTTACGGAAGAGTCTATTGTGCAAGCTATAGGTTTGCTACTTATAGGAGAGCATTGGTTTAAAAATGAGCGGCTTGGGAAGAAACGATGGCACTGGTTCGTGGTTGACAAAAAGCTTAAGGTTATCCCATGAATCATCAAGTTTTTGAATGCAATGATTGGGGGAAGGGACTTCCACTGAGCGCCATGATCGAGAAGTGGTGAGACCTCCTGTTCATACTCCAAAAATTTGTGACTGGAGAGGGACACTATAAATTGGCGTTCGTGTATCACCTTCGATTGTTGCTGCAGTTTGAGTCGGGAAAATTGATTGATTTCCCTTACTACCTACTTAGGAGTCTTAAGAAAATGGCGAAGGGCATGCAGAGTGGAAATGCAAGCCAAGTTGCAAACAAGATCTACCATCATGGGCTTATCACGATTTTGGTCAAGAAGAAGCTGGAAGAAAAAGGAGTAACTTGGGAAGAATTCTTGAAGGAATTTTGAGTAAGGTGTGCAGAGAAGTCTTCTAGCATGAGTACAAGTAAGAAAAGGAAAGTAGAGACATCGTCTCCTACTAAGCAGAAAGATGAAAGAAAACGAGTGCAAGCATAGAAGAAGACTGTTGAAAATACTCCACCCTCGGCTAAGAAGAGAAAGACCAGAACCTTGGTGAGGAGGAAGACTGTCTCCCAAGGGACAAAGCAGTTGAGCTCTCTGATTATAATTGATGAATCACCCCAAGTTTCCCCTAAAGTTCATAATCTATCAGTGCTTATAGATGTAGCAGCACACACTATGGAAGATGAAGAGAACACGGAAAATGATGTATTGTTGTCAACTTTTGTCAGCAGATTAAGGAAGAGGAAGACGAAACTGAGTACTGGTGAAGTCCAAATAGAGGGTCATGAGGATGAATAAGAGCAACACATAGAGACCCTCGATAATTTTAGTGAAATAGACATTGAAAGCCTCAGTGCTTTCAAGGAACGAGGTACTGAAACCCTCATTGTTTTAGAAGAACGGGGTACTGAAGCCCCTACTATTTTAGAAAGACAAGGTACTGAGACCCCTAGTGGTCTGAATGGACAGGGTACTAAGTTCCCGAAGGAACTAGAAGAACAGGGCATTAAAAACCCTGAGGATTTGAGTGCACAAGGTACTGAAACCCTTGGCCCAAAGATTATGGAGGGTAACAAAATCCTTGGTGATAAGGAAACCCCAAGTGTAGAAACCCTCGGTGACGCCATAATGCAGACATTTGATGGCCTTGACCTTGACGATGATGGGACCTGTTTCGAGTCTGTTGCAGAGAAGACATTTACACCTGAAGATCTTAGCATGACACCCTCTACTCTCTAGCTCAATAGCCGAATAGTAGAATTGGAGAAGCAAGTTCATGACCTGGAGGCTTTGAACCAGGTCATGAAGGAACAAAGTTGGTAGAAGCAGAGCAAGGTGGAGCTACTTGCAGAGGTAAAAAGGAAGAAGTAGCAAGTAAAACTGTGGAATTATCGGGCTTCCAAATGCTACAAATGCCTCAAGAAGGCGATGAATCAGCTGAGAAGAGCTTGAGGGAAAAAGCCAAAGATAGTGAAAGCAAGAATAAGCATTGAAGTTCAGGATTGAGAGTTGGGCACTCATTTTTTGAATATTTTTTTGCAGAAGGTAAAATGTTGTGTGAGGACACACAACAGCTTAGGGATGGGAGGATGTTGGTGTCCCAAATTGCCCTATTTTTACCCCATTACTATAAACATTAACCTCTTTTTTATCTCAACTTAAACCTATCTTTCCTACACTAGTCCAAGATAACTACCTATTCCTGCATATGCTTCGTATTTTAAATTAAGATTTATTAAAGTGCTTTATTAATCATTTTTACATAGATTTCATGCCTATTAAGTACCTCTTGTAACTTATGATAATTCCTAGAATTAATTGAGGAACTTAGTGTTAATTATGAGTTAATATGATCAGTGCAGGAATATTCCTACACCGCCATTATGATTGGTCCGAGATTTCCATAAGCTGAATCTTTCCATGCAGATGTTTTGATCCATGACTCCAAGCTTGGTTGTTGATTAACTGAGGATGGATATCAGTGGCTTGCAATTAGGGATGTTTTCCAAGGATGGTCTACGGCCAGCGAAGTACACGTTCCATTATAACTTTTGCCGATTTTGTAATGTTCAGTTGTTATTCTATTCAGATGAAAGGCCTGAATAAGAAAATGACTGTAATTAGTGGAATGCAGCTAAGGCCGAAAGGATGTATAAAATATAGATTGTACGTAGAACTACCTAGCAATCCTTAGACTGTAATTTAATTTTCTATGTAATCTAGTATCACCCTCAGCTCTGGGTTGGACTCGCACTACTATGTACATTTGCTGATCAAGTAATACAAGGAATCCGCCATGTTATTCATGCACTGTGTTTAATTTATCTTTGATGTGTACTTGAGTACTAAATATTTTTGTTTCTTAAACGAGAAACGAGCTGGTTGGCTAGGGCCCAGCCAACCCAACTCGTTTACCCTTGTTATTTTGTTATTCGGAAAGATTGTGGGGATATTTCCCTTTGCAATTGTGTGGTGTGAACAATTTTATATTTATTTCTAAAGTTACGATTTAAATCTATCTCGGAGTTAAGTGTGAAACAAATCCGTGGCTTGGGAGTTAATTGAGTTATTTCTTTTTTGTAATTCCTTTCTCGCATTTCTTTAATCATAGTTCTTGTCTCGATTTTCTTTCGCTTGGATCGTGTAGGAAGCCCTTCTCATGTACCAGTGCATGTGATTTCCTGCACTTCGATTCAACCATTTATTTTATAGTGAACATTTCATTTCTTTCCCTGATCATCATTTCAATTATTCTTGCAAGCAAATGGACTACTAATTTTAGTAATTGTCTTCAACATTAAAAGTATATTTCTGAAGGATCTGAGAACAATTGCATGAATTTATCATAGACATGTTATACTTGCATTTTATGCTTTATGACCAAGGAACAAAAACACTTTAAGTAGATTTCCAAAGTTAGATGGTACATGTAGATCACTTAGACTACTGCTTTGATTACTTTGAGTTGCTTTCATTTCATGAAGTTTAATTCCTTTGCAAGATTTAATTAATTAAAGCATTTCTTTTCCATAGACAATTTATCTTAGAATTTCGTTTGCAATTACAATTGTTTTTCAACATGTCTTTCAATCTTTTTTAAAGTAAATTAGAAACTTGGTGAAGGAAACAATGCCTCGGTGTAAGAGCTGGTCTCTTGTCACAGAAACAGAGTGCTCTAAGCCTTGAGGCTTAGAGAACCTCCACAAAGACATAAATCTTTAGTAAGGGAGGTAAAATATACTTTTACACAAAGGCACTGTACCTACACTAGTGCAAGCACATTACAATAGTACAAGAACATGATGTTTGTGTAGAAGGAAGATCAAGAGGAAAACAGATCTCTGCAAGGGCCCACTTGTCAAACTGTTAGCCATCTATCTAAAGATAAACATAGCATTTCCTTCCAGCATTTAAGATTGCTTCAGTTGTGCGAAAGCTCCTTTACTTGATTTACTTGCAAATTGTTCTTTTATATTCTAGCACTAGAGTTGCTTTGGTGTCAATTGCCTTTAAGATTGTTTTCTGTCTGATTCTGAAAACATTTCCTTTAAGAGGTAGGATTAAGAATAGGAAAAATTCATACCACTTCTCGCATTGCCTGTGCTTCATCTTTAATTTTATGAAACCCCCGGGTTGACAATTAAGTGTTGAGGAGTTTGCTTAAGTGCAATTCCTGCACCCAACACAGTGTCGAGCAATCAGGGTTTCTCAATATGCTGTTGGTGCCCCATTATCACCACACCCCCATTAATACAATATGTTTGCACCAACTCCTCACACTGGTGCATGATGGGTGCCTATGGCTAGGAGAGCCTATCCCCATCATGGACATGCTAATTCACAGAATCACGTGGTTGCTTTACAAAGGCACGAACCCAACTAAGGATTTTGGAGGGAAGACTGGGGAGAAAGATCTTGCAGAAAAGATGAAGAGGGAGTACGACCTCCTCAAGAAATCGTGAGGGTATTCTATTCTTTCCATAACAAACCCGACAGTTCAGTTCATTGCCCAAATTTTAGCAGGGAATATTATGAGAAAATGCCTTGCGGATGAAGTTCCAGTGCCCATAGTATCCCTTGCCATGCACTACGCGAAAGGAGTGCAATTTAATTGGGAAAGGCACCTCTGTCAGGAGTTCCTCACGAACTGTTGAGAAGCCCAGGATGAAACCAAGCCATTCCACTACGATTGGTTGTTGCTGTCAATTTTTCTTATTGCATGGAGATTGCCAGAGGATAGTCAATTTCCTCCACTAGAGGAAGGATTACTGGAGGCAGCGCAATTCGCTTCCTTATGGTCTACAAAGGATGTTGTGCAAATTATAGAGGCGGAGATATTTTGGATTCTGGTGGAAATGGATATCCATATGGTGATCAATCAACATCCGAGGTTGTCCCCAACCTTGTTCACGCAGCTTTTAGCCTACGTGGCGTTCAAGGTTGACTTTTGCAGAATCTATATCCAAGTGCAGAAGGATCCAGAGTAGAAATGGCACTAGTTGCCCTGCTTGGTGTTAGAAACGGACGTCCAAGAGGTTGTAGCGAAAAGGCGTACAAAGTGGCGCACCCCGTCAGACTTAGATGCTGGAACAAGCACAGGTGCGAAAAGTTCTGCTGCGTAGAAGTGAAAGGAGGTCACGAAGAAAGCTACACATACCTTAGCAGAACAGAAAAAGAAGGAAGTTGCATAAAAGTCTCGCATAGAGCAAGAACCCACTGCTAAGGAGCAAGTAGAACAAGAACAATGTGAATCATAGAAAGGTGACAAGTCACCTTCGCTGGAGAAAGAGGAAGAATTTAGGACAAGGCAGCGAAGGCGATGAAGAGTAGAGTAACCCATTTATTTTGAAACGACATGGCAAGGAGCAGCAGGGTGGAACATAGAAAAAGAAAAAAATCTGATAAATCATGATCCCATGATGTTAATAGAAGGCGATCTTGATCAGATAGATGATAAAATCAAGGATACAACAATAGAAGTATTGCAGCAGTTTGAGCAACAATACATGAAAATGCCAGGGAGCATCCAGAAGGATCTACATCAGTTGCAAATCCAAAAAAGTAGAATACAGGTGGGCATTGGACAAGCGACTGCGGAACAAGCGAGCGTGACACCTGAGACAAGCCAAGCAACAGAGATGGTAAGGACCCTAGATCTCAGAACCATACCATTACCAGACAAGTCTATTCACATAGAGTCCATTGATGTTCATATTATACTGAGTACAATCAAGAACATATGACTGAACATAGCGATGCTCTCTAATGAAACCCTCCACGTGTTGCGTACGAGGGTGGTAGATGAATTGAGAACCATGGAGCAACATGCCTTCAAACTCATAAGTGAGTAAGAAGTCAACAAGGAGCAACTGTTAATTGAAAAGATGCAGGATCTGAAGGAAAAGGAGGCACTTCAGACGCGTAGTTCAAGTCTAGAGTCAAAAGTAGCAGAGGAATGCAAGATCGTGCCTTAGATTCACATCCCAGAGGATGCACAACCAAAAGCCAAAATTAGAAAACTAGCCACTAGTGTGTATGAGGCTAAAGCAGAATTTGGATGGGTAACCTTTGAGTTGAACATGAAGATTGCAGCGCTGCAGTTGAAGTTGCAGCCCACAACTTTGCCTGAGGTCTGAGAGAAGCGCAGACTCATAATAAAGGAAGGAATGGCTACCTTGGATGCCATAGTCACTGAATGTGCTGTGCTGTTTGAGTAGGCTATGGAATTATTGACCAATCTGCATGAGGGCCTGAACATGCAGAAATTGAACACAGAACAAAGGGAGCTACAAAACCAATATGATGAGGTTAGGGTGACTACACACACCTTAGCACCAACGCAGTGCGTTGCCAAATTATAGGAAGGAAAGTAGCTACTAGCATAGGTAGAGGAAGCGCAAAAGAAAGAGGCCTTGCTAAAGGCCAAGTTGCAGCCTTGTTTAGAGGAGGCTTATCAGGTCGCAAATTCCCTTCAAGATAAGCTTAAAGGACTACAACAAACACAACAAACGATGAGGCTGGTAGTAGAGGGACCAACCACTAAAATATTGGTCGAGGTGTTTCGACAGGAAACGACACAAAGCACTGTTGAAGTTGCAGTGATCTAGGTGGAGTTGGGAGATCTTCGCAGTAAGATCACGGTGCCAACATGTTATAGAAATTTTTGGGCAGCAACCCCAATCAAAAATGTCCATAAACCAAGGGTTCTTAAGTCCCTAAAAGTGTTGCTTCACTCCCTAAAGGAACAAGGTCAGCTGATTACATCATCTCCTAGAAGTTCTCCACAGAAAACTGCTCAGAACTGGTCAAAACTGGACCATACAGAATGCCCAGTGCAGAGGGTACGATGCATCTCACCTACTCAGTGTAAAGGGTGCGATGCATACTAGAAAGCCCTTCTGTAGGGTGCGATGGGTGAGAATGGACAAATGGCAGGGACAATTTGCGAGGTGGAGGATCATGGAATCTTCCAGAAACTTCTCCTCTAACACTTGCCTCTTTGAATTTGCCCAGGGATGAGTAAGAGATCATCAATATCCAAGTGGAATCAAGAACTATCAGAGAGAGGACACTAATCAAAATCCCAGAAGCTGACTCACCCCCCTACAATCATCTATAAATGGATCCCTCATCACAGAGATCTAGAGGCTGGAATCTTGTATCTTGTAAGGAAGTGCTGTTGGTTTCCTGGTGCAACATCATAGTGTTGGGTGATCTAAGCTTTACATGAGGTGAAGAAGGGATTTCTTACTGGAGGATGATGCTGGGTCAGAAAAATTGGTTGTAATCCTCTTTTCTATTCTTGATATTAATAAAGTTATTCAAGTTTTCCTCCACATTCTTGTATGTTTGATGATATATGCATTTGTGTGGCCAATACATATTTGGTCCTGTATTGCTTATGTTTGTAGATCTCTGTTCTTCGATAGTATTATGCTGCTTTGATTCCACAGTTGCTCTTTGAAGCTAGATAGATGAAGAAGAAGCAGCAAAGATCTATCAGAAAGGAGAGGAACCGAGCAAGGAACCAAGTGCAAGACTGAGGTTGGTTTCCTTTGTTCCCCTCTTATCTACTTCTCATAAAGGAAAGCGAAAGTAGTTTTAACTTGTTTGTTTCTAAGATAGCTACCAGTCTTAGTGGGATTAGCAGCTCCAAGTGGACACAATTCCCGATAACAAAATGGCGACTCCACTAGGGAGCGAATAGATTGTTTTCTAGTATAGATTTGTTTGTTTTATAAACTTACAGACGGAGCCTGAAGTCAAGCCAGCTAGCCTTCGAACTGCATTTGCTATGCAAGTGCAAAGTAGATCAATGCTGCTTCACTCTATCTCCTGGTTTTGTTTATAAATTGAACAATCGATCTGCAAAAACTCTAATTTCCCTAGTGGTGGCTCTAGTAACCTCATTAGATCAACCCCTGTGATTTATATTTACTGAACATCACTTGCTCGGCCTAAATCCCTGAACTGAACTGCAAATTGTGACCAAAGACCCAGTAAAAGTCTCACACTAGTACCATCGCACCCTCTCTTCAAGGAAGTTTGTATGCATTGCACCTCCCGTGTGCAGTAGGTGAGATGCATACTAGATTCCCTGTGTAATAGGTACAATGGTCAGAGAAGGTTATTTTGCCTTCAGACTTTGGTTTTTTTTCACTCTCTTCAGCTCTATTCAGGAGTTTTTCTGTCTGTGGTCAGTATAACTCTGTGGAAACCCCCTTCCTTTCCATCATTCTACCTCCATTGTGCAAAGAACTGTAAATTTTTTATGTATTGTGTGCCATTTTCAGTTCTCTTTTATAAAGAAGTAGCGTAATCAAACTGTCGTTTCTTGATCTGAAAGTGTCGCAAGTGTTGTTTTCAGTCATAGAAGAGAATCCCATTGTTCTTGATAGTTGATTATACTATTACTCTTGTAAGTGATTTGAATTAGTAGTTTTTCAAGTGTTGAAAATAGTTTTCAATTCGAAATTGCAAAGTGTCGTCATTATCTTCACTTCGTTTTGAAAAGAAATTTGTTAGTATTGTCGTTTTGGAAAGATAATTCAGATTTGCACTTAGCATTCTTCTTGTCATTCACACATTAAGAAGGCTAAAAACAAATACATGCATGTGCATTTGCATTTAGACTGCTTATTGGTTTGATTTAGGACAGTGCATTTAATGTGTGCTATGTGGTCTTTGTTGAAATATCCTCAGTTCTCTTTCCTTAGTAGCTAGGATTTTCATTGCAAAAGAAGATTAAACGATTGTTTATCATCTTAGACTGCATTTTAGGAATTGTATATATACATCACGTGGTGAACCTGAAAGGAAAATTTCTTAAACAAGATCAACTATAAAATAAATTTAATGAACCTAAAAATGCTTTGGAACCTAACGTACAACATCTAGAAGTCTAGGCTAGAGACATATTCTGACGTCGTTAAGCCTGGTAACTATCGCTTTCATTGCTGGTTGGGTGATTCCTCCTCTCTGAGACGACAAGTGCCAGTACAGACATGTGCTCCCACATATTGTCGAGTATATATTGGGAGACCACAATAGGCTATATCCTTTATCCTTAGGAAGCCATGCCTGTCGCCCTATCGATCGCAATGCACTAAACACAGCATTCGGGAAGATTGACTGTCGTACCATAAAAAGTATTCTGCACTTTTACGATTGGTTTGGTAATCCCTCTGTCCAGATTTCCAGAGTAGTCTCTGTCGTTATTTTTCAGACTCCTTAAAGGAAAAGGTCCATCTGAGCACTTGTCACTTTAGGCTCATTAAAAATCTAAGGCGACTGAGTCATCTTTTTTTTTTCTCGACTCTTTAAAATTGAAAAAACAAGTTGTGTCAAAGCGTCTAAAATTTATTTTAATCAGAATAACATCACAGTTCCCTCATTGTCTTTAGGTTCAGAAAAATGGAGTCTACCAACCAAGGATTTCCCCTTGGAGGAAATCCTATTCCTTTCTCCTCTTGGGGAGATGTTGGTGCACCCCATATGGCCACATTGTCACTTCCACGGTTGACGATTGGCTTGCCCATATGGCTCTTCTCTACCTCTGTCATTCAGAATACCATAATTCCTGAACAATCAAGTCAGCAACTAGGTGATACTAGAGTTACCCCCCAACCTTCTACTTCGTCCGTTTCTCCCTCTCCTCCTTCCTCTTCACTTGATGAAGCTGGTAAAGCTAAAGATCAAGTAACTGAGAAGAAGAAGAAGTGGAAAGAGAAAAAGGAAAAGAAGAAGGAGCCAAAAGAAAAAGGGGGCAACCATGCGTTGTCTAGCGAAAATCCTCA
>APFE030729062.1:249660-315367 GCA_000404065.3 Pinus taeda
GTACCGTCGAGTATATATTAGGAGACCACAATAGGCTATATCCTTTATCCTTAGGAAGCCGTGTCTGCCGCCCTATCAATCACAATGCACTGAACACAACATTCAGGAAGATTGACTACCGTACCGTAAAAAGTATTCTGCAGTTTTGCGATTGGTTTGGTAATCCCTCTGTCTAGATTTCCAGAGTAATCTCTTTCATTCCTTTTCAGACTCCTTAAAGGAAAAGGTCCATCTGAGCACTTGTCACTTCAAGCTCATTAAAAATCAAAGGCGACTAGAGTCATCTTTTGTTTTTTCTCGAATCTTAAAAATTGAAAAAACAAGTTGTGTCAAAGCATCTAAAATACATTTAATTCGGAATCATTTTTCCCCTTTTTTATTTTGAGTTGATCATGTAATTTGCAATTGTGGAAGAAAGTCAATCAAAACCCCGTCGTTCACGGAGACTTATGAGTCAACCATCGTTGACTCCAGAAACGAAGCTATTCCGGACAAAACGAACTCGTTTGATCGGATCGAAGTCCCCTAGGTTGGTTGGGGCAAGTACTCCAACATCCTTAGAGACTCCGGTTACTCCGAACATTTCTGGTATCCCTGCCTCTACAGAAGAAATTCCGCAGCCACAAAAGGACATTACAATTGATCCTAGTGTGACGGTGAACACTTCTATCCCCAAACCGGTTCCATCTACAACTGATTCATAAGGTGTTACTCCCCGAACATCTGTCACTGCAGAACTCATACCTTCTTCGACAACAGAAATATTTTACGGACCTGACGGTCTACCTCTTCCTCCTGGATTGATTACCATAGAAGAGATTGTGGAAGATCCTCCTCTAACGCTCCATCGCAATTTGGAGCTGGGGTCACCCTATATCCTTCTACATTAGAAATTAGTCTCCCGCCATCGGAAGTTCCTGAAGAATCACTGAGGAATCTTTTGGATAGACTAAATATGTCTGAACAACAGTCGACATCTAGGACTATGTCATCCAACACAACAGCAGCAGAACTTCCTGCTGCTAGTCCGACAATGTTCGCCGGCGTGCCATCTGTCCCAACTAGCTCTCAATCGCTGGATGGAATCCATGCAGGGGCTGTTTCGATAGTGTGGTCTGTTCCCATTTGTTCGTCTGGAATAGTATCTGGAATCTCTTATGTTGAGTCTCAACAAATTGACCCTTCGCAGTGTCAATTTGGGCAATCCGGTCCCCAAAGGCAAATTATTCCTTTGAGCACTGGACTACTGCCATATGGGGGGCCGTATACCCTTTCATTGTCTTCTTCGGGAGAACAACCATGCGAGAGTTCACAACAGAATTTAGGTTATGCTGGAATTACATGTAGCGGTTGGGTGCCAATCCTACCTCAACAACCAAGAGTTGTATACTTAATGCAACAAAGTTTACCTATGTCAAATATCCCCACTATGCCGACTATTGTGGCAGTGTCCCAAGTACAAGCATTGCCTGTTATATGCCAACCTCAGGTTTCTTGGGTCGTAATGCAACAACCTCTTGTCCCTACGACACGACCGCAATCACTGACTAGCGGAACGACCCAGGTTCAAATGGGGATCATTACCCCTCATCTTGGTCAAATAGTCAGTACTGGACAACAGCTCATGGCTTCACAACCATGGCTGGTGCAATACCAACAACCGCAATTCCAACAAGCTTACCAAGGACCCTAGCAACAAGTCTTTGCAAGTAATGGGCAGCCGTATATTCAAAATGGTCAATATCAATCATTTCATAATGGTCATTCCCATCAACCTTACCAAAGTTACCAGCATCAAATGCATTACGCTGGTATGTAAAGACCAAATGCTCAAGCAATTCCATCTTATCCTGGGTATGCTTCACCGAGCCTGAATCAACAATTGCCTTTTGTGGTGACTTTAGAGTTACCGGATCTGAATAGACTAACGAATGATCCAATTGCCTATGCCCCTTGGTGGCCGACGATTCCACATAAACTTCCGTCAGATATTCTAAATTTAATGGAAATCCAGGTGAAGACCCGTCGAATCATGTGATGACTTTTCATCTGTGGTGTTCATCGAACACTCCCAATGATGATTCAATCAGGCTTTGCCTTTTTCAGCGAACTTTAACTGGTTCGGCAGCAAAATGGTATATCGAATTGACAAGAGCTTCGTTTGATAACTTCAGTACCCTAGCCACAACCTTTTTAACCCATTTTCAGTCACCCATAAGGTACGAAACGAGAACAGAGCTTCTTACCAATTTCAAATAAACGATGACCACTCAAATATCCGATCATATTCATGAGTGGCGACGTCGTCGTAGAATGGTAAAAACATATGTTCCTGATCAGCTGTTGGCTGAATGGTTTATTAAGTCATTGTTACCTTCTATTACAGAAGATGTGGCAAAGGGAGGAGTCGTCACTGAAGAGCAAGTTATTGCTCGTGCACAATATCTAGACTTGATATATACTCAGTCTAGCACACTCTACGATAAAATCCCTGATGCTCCTAGACCGGAATATTTCGTTCCTCCCCCTCCTAAATAAAACAAAGACTCTCATGTGGAGATGGCGTGATAGGTACGACTAGCATGAAAACCATAAAGGCTACATCAAAGAAAGCCCATACAGTTTCAAGTCAAAATGCAAATGAGGAACTTCTCACCTTGGAAGTAAATGCCGTGTCGATAGACAAAGGCAAAGAACCCAAGCAACCAAGAGGCAAGAAGAAAAAGAAAGGGAAGAAGAAGAAACAGGAGGAGTCGTCTCCTGAAAAATCTTCTGCAAACCCTTTTGGAGATAGGAAACCAAATCGTCCATGCCTAATATGTGATGAGGATCATTGGACGAGAGAGTGTCCATATAAAGCTGAGCTTAGAAAATTCTTCAAGAGTTCAAAAACCTCGGCAGCATTAACTGATCCATTTCCGAATCTAGGAACAAATCTGGTTGCTAGCGACAATGCTTCCCCGTCCCAAGTACTAATGTTGTCTATTTCGAAGCAGCAAAATGATGCTTTGATATCGACAAGGAATAAAGATTACGAGAATCCAAAGATGTCGAACAACAAGGATAATGATTAACCTAGTAATTCGACAACAACTTTACCCGAAGTTGTGGCACCCATCATCCCTGAACTAATGATAAAACCGCCAAAGGGAGTAGTACACAAATCGACGTTTAATCCTCATGCCAGAGCAGCACAACATTATAATATAGTGGAGGATCTAGCCCAATTTCCGTCCGCTATGTCGACACTTGAGGTACTGCAAAATTGCCCCTCCCAAAGGCAGGCTTTATTTTCAGCGATAGGTGGTGTTAGGTTCCTATACCAATAGGTGTCATTTTTCATGATTGACATTGATAGGATCTAATATGTTCAAACCTTTGGCTGGTTGCAAAGGTGTTCCATATTCCCAAGAAATCAAAAAATTAAAAATGAAAAGAGGGTCTCCCCCAAAAAAGAATCAAAGGGTAAGAAAATAAGATGGTCAAAAGAAAAAATGAAAGAAATGAACCCCAAATAAAGCAGACCAGGAAAGTGTGCTAGCCCAAAATGCCACTACTGCTCTATTTTTGCAAAGAATCTCATGATGTACAGTTGGTTGACTCTTGCCACAGTTGATGGATGGCCAAACAGCATAATCTTGGCCAAATTCATGTTTAAATTTCTTGTCTTAGAGATATAGAATGAAACCTGTCCAAACTGTTCAAACTTGGCAGGTGATTAGCTAGGTAGAGAAGCAAAGGTGCTCAACAGCGAAATCTGAGCCCTTGGAAGAAATAAGGGTAGACTTAGATAGGAGGGCAACTAAAAGAAAAGAAGAGAGTATGGGTTTGCTAGTTCAAATGCACCCAAGCAAAAAGGAAGAAAAAATGTTAGATGTAATAGGCTGGGTAGGCAGTTTTGATGTTGCAGAAGCAGACTTACGAGTAATTTTGTCTTTCAAAGATAACTCATCTCTCATGAATATCATAAGCACAATGGCAATGGTTTGGCTACGAAACAGATGAAGCATGACTAACTTCCCTCACTCTTCTCCCAAAAATCACTTACTAACCTCCCTTCAAGGATGTTGAGATCTGCTCAATACTCCTAAGAACACTCCATTTGATGAAAAAGGTTTAAGAACAATGACATTTTGCTTAAAGTAAGAAGCCACATTTCTTGTGTAAAATCTTTCTTCTTTTGACTCTCCCTATAGCCTAAGTTCCACTGTACAACTTAGTGCCCATTATCATATCATTTCGAAATTTCATATTAACATATTAACTATATCATATAAATCCCTATACTTTCCCCCCATGCCCGTACTATATAAAATACATAAAAAACCCGAAATTTTTAATATCCCGTCCCGAGCTTAGTTATAGCCATATACTAATGTTTAAGGGGGTCCACGGTTTATCCGAAACCTTATGGACAACCCTCCCTGCGCATGCATTTATAAAGTTTGATTAACATTTGGTTAATCAATACTTAAACCTCCTCGCAGCCAATTATAATAGCCTCGATATATTATAAAATATTAAAATAATGGCGGGTCCTCACGCCATATCCCTTTGCCAGTTCCTGTCGCTGCCAACTGTTGGATCTGGGCCTCCCCATCCAACAACCCACAACAATATCAGAACCCCTTCGATGACCAAAGATTAGCGTCCGGGGAACTGGGTGGTATTTCCGTCGTACAAGGGACACGCGGCACCCTCCCGACGTGTTCGCTGCCCCTCCTCCGATACCACTTAAGCCAATAAAGCGGTGCGGGAATACCGCTTACCACCCCGCTGACCCCCACGTCACCGCTGCCACATCACCAGCACCATGTCATTGCCACGTCCCTGCTACACGACAAAAGACCCTGTCATGCTGACGTCATCTGACCGAAAAATGCCAAAACCCGCCAAAGTCAATTTTTTGTTAAAAAACCCGTGAAAACGTCGTTTTCACTCATTTTCGCCTGTTTGTCTCTACACGACTATTACATGCAAATTACGATGAAGTTGCTACTAGAGCTCCAGTCCGCCACCCAGCCAACCTAATCCGACATCCCACTCTGCAAATTCGTCGTCCAAACTTGCAAATTACTCCAGCGCACCATTAAAAAACAGGTATTTACCATGGTCCTACTTCTAAACCCTGTGAATTTCAGTTTTCTCTGCAAAATTGTTCAAAAGACCCAAATTCTTGTTAAATTCACTGTATTGCCTTCACATAAGTGCACCAGAACCACTGTTTTTGCCCATTTCTACAACAGAAAAGAAAAACTCTGCAAATTTCGTTTTTTTCTATAAATTCATCCAACGAGCTAAGTTCAAATCCACTGTGGCCTGCAATTCCCAAAGAAAAGCCCCAAAACTATTGTTTGCATACTTTTACTACAAAATCTCGACTTCCACAGCCAAACCATAGTGAGCAAACATGGAAGCCCCCGCACCTGTGGCCCTCAATGTTGCGGCCCTCAATGCACCACATAAAGAGTTAGAGTGGTTGCCCCTAGCTGATAGAGATTTTCAGATTCAGGACCTAATGGGTGATAAAAACCACCTCCAAGCATTTTGTGAGATTAGGAATAGTTACAGGAACAATGCTGATGTCTATGGAATATGGGAATCTAATTTGCCCATATACTACCTCCCCTCTGTCAATATTTTCCCAGAAATTATCCATTTATGCTGTGCCAATTATGACCCCACTCAAAGAGTAGTGATGACTACATCTAGAACTGTCCTCTTTTACATTACTCCTGAGTCCATAAATGAAATGTTGCACTTTAAACCTACTCAGCCTCTAGCTCCTCTGTTTATGGGATTCTTACTTGAAGAGGGTCCTAAACTGCCCAGTTCAGAGATAACCAGAATAGCTCAATTATTTATGAGGCTAGATTGCCAGCCCAAAGAGCCACCTCCATATGTCCAAGTCTGGTTCAATGAGGCTAGGAAATTCATCATTGATATGATATCCTACATCCTGGGATTCAAAACCAGTGAGTATGTTGATGAGACCACATTAGTTCTGTTATCCATTTTTACTCTAGGCCAGTCTCCTACTGTTAAATATGATTTTGCCACCTTCATAGTCAATAAGATACATGAGCAATTCATGAGTCTAGACAGAGAGGAAGTCTTCAAGTACTCATCCTATATATATATCATTTGTTTTTATACTATCAAACAGACAATTTTCAGTTTCCTATCAGAAAATTGGATTCCAAAGGAGAAAGAAGGTCTGTAGTATTTTGGACCTCAGTCTTCCACCATGTTTTTGACTCTCCTTATACCTACTGTGAGTTCATTGACCTGTTTGTATATCTGGTCTCCTCTCTATTAATGAAAACTCCTCCTCCTAGGCTTTCTGTTGAGATGCAAAAGATTTTACAACTGTCTAAAAGCCACAGAATATGTGACTAGTACCTCTACCAGAATCACACTGAAGTCAAAATATATGGCTGAGCTGTGTCCTTATAAGCTGCCTAAATATGTACCTATGAGATTGTTTGCCTTGGAGTATTTCAAGCAACTCACAAAAGCAGATTTAACTCATTTTCATAGTACAAAGAAAAAGGCCCAGCTGAGAATAAAGAATCAGTTAGGCCCTTTTATCATTAATAAGAAGGAAGCCTGGGCAGATGCTATCAAAATATTGGGAGAGGATCTCAAGTTGAAAAAGAGTTTTTGGTGGGTACCCTATGACCCAAATGATTTCATAAGTAATAGGAGAGCAAAATACAGGGTATCAGCCTATAAAAATTCTAGGCTTCCTGAAATAGAGCAATTTGCCAATCAGAATGAATGGGTAGAGGGTACATTGGTAGAAGAAGTTACTGAGGAAGAAAAAATGGAGAAAGCTATGAAAGAGCTTGAAAAAACGCTTGACCTGGACTCTTTTGGACAGGTATCTTTCAAGCTGCCTGAGCACACAGGAGGTGATACATCCTTTGCCGAGACTTCTCAGCAGCCCACACAGAAAGACATCACAGGGTCAGCTAAGGGAAAAGAGGTAATAGACACAGAGCAGGAAACAATGACAGATCAGCCAGCTACATCAAAGGAACAAAGCCAAGGGCAAGCCCCTTCAGTACAAACAAAGGCACCTGAAATCCCTGCACTACAGACTCCTCTAAATGAGGAAAGAGGCAAGAAAAGAGACAGAGGAAAGCACACCCGTGAGTGGACCAACAGAACAGCCAGGGGAAAAAAGACAAAGGTTAAATCCTCACTCTGAAGAGGAAATCTTTGAAGAAACAATAGGTAACCTGAGAGGTGAGGGGATGACCGAACAACAAACCTCTCCAATAGTGGGCACATTAACTAACTCATACCAGCAAGAGCTAGAAAGGTAGCATAGTGTGGAGGTTTCATCCTCCAGGCCACAAAACAAGCAACAAAGCAAGCAAGGCTTTGATATTAAGAGAACATTCACTGAAATAAAGGCAAAAAATGAGCCAATAAGAATTCAACTTTACAATCACTTGCTGAAGATGGCCCCCACTAATCAATAAAGGTTAATGGCATCATATGATATTCAAGAAGGGAAAATGATCCTTAGTCACTTCAAGCCCACAATGCAGCAGCCACAGTCAGCTGTTGATTACCTCAGGACCACTCTGGAATTTTTCTCCAAAGACATCCATCCAATGGACCAGATTGAATTGCATAAGAAAACCGGTGAAATGGTCTATTCTACATTGGCAGATAAATCATTATTGGCTCACAAGTTACAGAATTCATTAAATAACACACCTATCCAATTGCATTTAGAAAAAGCTTCCTCTTTAGCCAAGGATAACAGAACCAAGTCCTTGGAAGAGATTATCATTGAGCTAGGACATGATCCCAAAGATGCCAAAGGCATACATGCATTAATAAAAAAGAAGGAGGAAGACATTGCAGCCCTGAGAAAGCCACTGAAGCTCCCTATTACTATGCATCCAAAAACTACAAAAGTTGTGCAGCAAAAAGAAGAATAGGACATGATAGATTTATTGATGAGGATGAATCAAAGATTGACTGAGACAGAGCATGCATTGAAGAAAGCTTTACAAGGAAAACAAGGAGATTCAACCTCCCAGCCACCTGAAATACCTCCAACAAGCACAACTACCCCTCCTACAGTTACAACAGAACCACCTCCCACTGTTCCAGCATCTATTGTAGAAATCACCACAGGTACTTCAGCAACAGCAATAAAAACAGCACCAGGTACCAGCATGAGCATAGAAAAACTAATGAAGTCAATGGAAGAGCTAAAACTACAAGTGTCAGAGTTGAAAGGAGTCAAAGAAAAATTGGCAAAATTGGAAAAAAGTTATGATAAATCCAAGATGACTATAGCAGAAAAGACAAGAGAGGTGAAAACATTAGAAAATAAAGTGAAGGCTTTGGAGAAGGACCTCTTGTTAGATAAACCTCTGGGAGAAATCAGAGGCATTTTATGGGCTAACATTAATCAATCCATTAGCAATGTGTGGAGGTCTGTGTAGGCTAGTTATGAGCAAATTAATTTGATAGGACTGGCCCAGGTGGAAGTCCAGAAAACCAGAGCTTTATTGGGGCACATGCTTGAACAGGCAAACAGGTTAATACATTTTTTGAATAGCAAGACCAGTGAAGAGTTAGCAGCACTGGATATTAGAGACAGGACATACACCATTTTAACAATCAAGAGAGTTCTAACTATGAGAACTCTAATGCAAAATCTGGAAAGAAGGTGCCAGGAGATGCAGGTTGAGGTCAATTCTTTCACAGAAAAATTTATAGTCCTGCATCAAAAAGGCTTGCCAAGTCTTTTAGGAAGTGATAACCGTCTGATGAAACACAAGGATTATCAATACAAATTAAATAATCATACTGCTGATCAAGTAAATGTTTCATCAAGTACTTCAGCAGAAAAGGCCCTTCCATCTGGCCAAAGCCTCTACAACAATTTGGAAAATCTATTCTACATAGAGCACGAAGTGAAGCATCTATTCACTGCCCCACCTAATTTCTCCAGGTACACAGAAACCAACGAAACTCTGAGAAAGCTGCAGAGACATCAAATACCAGGACCAGAATGGTGGCAAAGCATGTTGGAAATCCTGTAAGTTATCTTTGGTCAATACAAAATTTTGAACCATTCACTATAATTCAAAGAATAGGAATGAATCATAAGTCATGCGGATCAGAGTGTATCACGTTGGAAGGAAAGAAGGTCCGTCCAAGGCAAGCAGCAACACGAAGTTTACATTGAAGATAACTACCAGCTGACTCACTAAGGCTAAAGTCAACATTATCTCATCAACTGAGCGGCCAGTACATCAGCATTCACTTCTTCTCTTATCTTTTCCCTGTTTCCAAGATCATTTACTTCTCCTTTAAAGTAGCTGAAATGAGCTATTGCTAAAGATATTATCTCTTTGAGATATTTTGTAACATTTCTATATAAATACCTCCCCAGGCAAACTATTCGGGGTTGGTTGGTGATATCTTTTCTAGACTGTGCTATAACTCTGAAGACTTGTTGAATACAAAGGCTGTTGATTATCATTTTTGCTGCACTATCTGAATGTGGATTTGATGCTCTGGGCCCTGCTACAGAATTCTTGAGTCAGTTTATGGATCAATAAGTTTTTTCTCACCTACGTTTTACAATTTCCTGCGTTTGCAAACTGCATATATGTTTCATAATCTTAGTAATAGAGAAAAATAATAACACAAAATTTGTTTATTCACACTCTGTGTTCAATCTCTATTATTACTTATGTTTTCTTCAGAATTAGCATAAACAGGAATTCTTAACTTCTTCTGTTTCCACTGGTTCTTTCACTTTGAATATTAAACAAGGAATTCTTAGCTGCTCCTTGGTAATCGTCATATAATTTCCCTCTGCCTACATGATGAAGGATTCTTAATTGCCCTTCACCAACTGGCTTCCATTCCATCTGATTCCAGCATTTAAAATTGTTTCAGGATTGATTAACTTGCTCTGTAGTATCACCCTTTGTGAAAGAAACCATATTCAGTAGTTCAACCTCATAGACTCCATTAACCCAATGGATTGAACTTCTCAGCCTTATACTCCAGTTCTACTAAACAACACCATCCAAAACTCAAAACCAAACCCTTGTACTTCATAACTAGCCTAATATACCTTAAAACAAAGCTAAATTATAAAGAGAGAGCCCTCTCTGGATGCAGATTGGCTAGAACCTGCATCTAAAACATTGGTCTGTGGTTACCTTGGCCGTATTCCCTTTTCTTACAACTTTTGGGGAACAACCTGAGTGATAACAGGTCAGATTGACCCAACGGATTCCAATCTTGTATCCTTTAATCGCAAAGGATATGACCCTCAGTTACCAGCTCAACTAGCTTTCCTTATTCAAGTGAAAGCCCTCAACAAAACTGTTCATCGAACAATTATTGATGAGGTCGCATCTACATGCATTATGTCGATGAGTTGCTGGAAAACTTTAGGATCTCCAACCTTGTCGCGATCGTCAACAACATTAAAAGCATTTGATGGATGAACATATACCCCATATGGGATATTGAGTAACTTGCAAGTCGAACTGGGGGGCAAAATAGTAGAAATTGATGTTGAAGTTATCGACAGAAACCTCGATTACAACATCCTACTAGAAAGGCCCTGGATATATGCCATGGCTGCCATTGTGTCGACCTACTTTAGGAAGATTGCATTTCCTTTCCAAGGAAGAATTACAATCGTTGACCTCTCCCCAACAGTTCACAAGTTACGGGAAGCATTCCGATGATCCATGGAAGCCCTCATTCACTTCAAAATATCGGAGTAGGCCTACTAAAAGACCCTACATTAATGGGGACTTTTTCCCTACCGCCTCCAATCAATTTTGGGGAAGTGGCTGAGGTGGGAACTTGCAATATGATATCTTCTATTAAAAAGATGTCAGAAAACGATATTAACATGGATCATCTGCAGGTATTGCCTCGAAGCCCAATAGAAATATTGTAGCAATCAATGTTTTCGGCATGGGAGGAAAACTAGAATCAACGCTCATCAAGCGTTTGGATAGATAGGTCTAAGGAATATGGCACCCCTTCAGATCCTTGGTCGCAAGTACATTCTACAGATGAAGGAATAGTTCAGTCAATGATGATTGACTGGGCACCATGGGAAGATTACCACCATCATTCCCATCTTCTGGATTATAATGAGGATAATTACAGTGACCTTGACCATCCCTCAGTTCAATACTTTCTATCAAATACTGTAAATACGGTGGATTCCGAGTGAAACCTATCCAATATTGAAGAGACTATCGCCATAAATATCTCAACCAAAACAAATGTTGTAGAGAATATTCATGTCGGCAAAACTTGTTCTTCTTTAGAAATGGAAGTATATTACGCTCTCTTTCATGAATTTAGAGATGTCTTTGCTTGGTCATATGATGAAATGCCGGGCATTGACTCGAGCATAGTTGAACACGAAATTAAAATGTACCCAGATGTCAAACTGGTACGGCAACAGCTCCAGCAGGTGAACCCCAAGAAAGCCGCTGCCATCAAGGTGGAAGTTGTAAAACTCCTCCATGCTGGTTTTATTTACCTGGTTCCTCTAACTGATTGGGTATCGAATATTGTTCCTGTAATGAAGAAACAAGGAACGATTAGAGTGTGTGTCGATTATAGGGATGTAAATCAAGCTTGTCCGAAAGACAACTACCCTACACCCTTCATTGACCAGATAATTGATGAATGCACTGGATGTGAAATATTTTCATTTATGGATGGATTTTCTGGGTATAATCAAATAAATATCCACCCACAGGACTAGTCAAAGACTGCATTTATTTGTCCGTGGGGCACATTCACATATCGCAAGCTACCCTTTGGTTTAAATAATGCAAGGACAACATTTCAAAGAGCAATGAATTACGCTTTCCATGACATCAAGAACATCATTCAACCATATCTCAACGATCTTCCAGCTCATTCGCGAAAGCGGACCGATCATCCGCAGCATATCATCCGCAGCATTTGAGAGTGATATTTCTACGTTGCCGACACTACAAGATACGACTCAATCCACACAAATGAGTGTTTTGTGTCAGTTCTGGTCGTTTACTTGGCTTTGTGGTCTCAAAGGATGGGATTCATCTCGACCCATGTAAGGTTCAGGCAATCATTGATTTGCCTCCACCTTCAAATTTGCTTCAGATTCAAAAACTCCAAGGGAAAGCAAACTTTCTGAGGAGGTTCATTCAAAATTACGCCGAAATTGCTAAAGGTTATACTCGTCTATTGAAAAAAGAAGTACCCTTCATTTGGGATCAAGTCACGCAAGCTTCCTTTGATGCTTTAAAACAATCCCTAATAAAAGCGTCATTAATGTATGCTCCTGATTATCAAAAAGACTTTAACCTGTATCTGGCTGCAGCGGATACGACCATAGCGATGGTTTTAGTTCAAGAAGATAATGGAATTGAACATCCTATATATTATTTAATCCAAAACTTAAATTGATACGGAAATGAAGTACTCCTTCGTTGAAAAGCTAGCCCTAGCAACTGTTCAAGCGATTCAGAGATTTCGACACTACGTCCTCTTCAGAAAAACTACCATTTTATCAGATTGCAACCCCATGACTTATATATTGTCACGACAGTTGCTGGGGGGCACATATTCAAAATGGATAGCAATTTTACAAGAGTTTTATCTGGAATTCAAAAAATCCAAATCAAAGAAATCCCTGGTTTTCGCAGAGTTACTATGTGATCTCCCATCGACGTTCAACGATGCAACGTCTGAAGAAGCAATTGTGGACGAAAATTTGTTTCTGATATCTTCAAGTAATCCATGGTATGGAGATATAATTATCTATCTCCAAACCCAAACATATAGGTCTAATACCTCACGTTCGGAACAACGATGGATTCGATACCAAGAAAAAGACTACGTGATCGTCGGTGATATGCTTTACCGTCGTGGTATCGATATAGTTCTGCAGAGGTGCCTCACCCATGAGGAGGCTGAAAAAGTCCTGAATGATTGTCATTTAGGCGCGTGTGGGGGACAACAATTTGGTTATGCTACAGTGCAAAAGATTTTACGAGCAGGATACTTTTGGCCAACAATGTTCAAAGATTGCATAACAGCAGTTAGAAGTTGCCATGCTTGTCAAATCTTCGGTAGCAAAACCAGGAGACCACCTGCACCTCTGCAACCAGTAGTTGCTGTTGGGCCATTTGCCAAATGGGGCATAGATTTCATGACATGTAACCCCACCTCAGCCGGGGGGCATGGGTATATCATAGTCGCAGTAGACTATTTTACCAAATGGGTCGAGGCGATGCCTACATTAAACAACAGCGGTGAAACGACTGCCCTTTTTCAATCACGTAGTCTCCAGATTCGGTGTTCCACAGGCCATAGTCACAAATCATGGATCGCATTTTCGCAATCATATGATGGTTGATTTGGCTGCCAAATTAGGACTATCCCACGACAGCTCTACTCCATATTATCCGTAAGATAACGGACAAGTTGAGGAAATCAACGAGGTCCTGAAGCGCATGCTGCAAAGGATGATTGGAGTCCATAAATGGAGTTGGCACCTGATCCTGTACTCGGCCTTGTGGGCATACCGGACATCGGTTAGGAATGCAACCGGGTTTACACCTTTTCAACTGGTGTATGGCCTAGAAGCAATCTTGCCAGTTCAGTGTGAAATCTCGTCCCTCAAACTCATGGTCGACCTTCTCCTCGGAACTTCAGAAGAAGAGGCTCGCTTCTTGGAATTAATCCAATTAGATGAAACCCATCGTGATGCAGCTTTGGCTAACGAAGCCCATAAGAAACGAGTCAAAGCGTAGTTCGACAAAAATGTCAAACCTCGTGTCTTCTCAGAAGGCGACCTGGTCTTACTTTACGACCAGGAGTCCGATAAGTTGGGAGCAGGTAAGTTCAAGTCTTTATGGATGGGTCCCTATATTGTTAAGCGTGTATTAGCAAAAGGAGCCTAAGAGTTGATGGATTATGATGGGATTCCACTGGCGCAACCCCGTAACGGGTTGTACCTCAAGCTTTACTATGCTTAATTCAGCATAGTAATCCCTATGCTTTTGTTACATTTTTTGTTTTCGCTAAGGGTAATTGTTTTGGTTGGGTAATCCACTTTTTTCATTTGTTGCAGATGACGAACCTATTGGAGTCATTTGTTGGATATGCTGACGGACCGAGTCGTAGTTTGCGGAACCTATCTTCTGCGACCTGGGCCATTTTCGATCCTAGCGGCGAGCTAGTGAGTTTCAAGGGGGTATGTATTGGTCAGTCAATGAACAATATAACTGAATATTGCGCGTTGATAGAACTCCTCTCTGATGCCATCACACATAGCATATGCCGACTCGTCGTTAGGCTAGACTCACAACTCGTTATTCTACAACTCACTGGTATCTACTCTGTACGGAATCCAACTATCTATCGCATGTTCCTAAGGGTCAGGATTTTGGAAAGACAGTTCAATTTCATCAAATATCAACATATTTCCAGAAATTTAAACACATTAATAGACTCATTGGAAAATTATGTGTTAGATAGATATTTGTGACATTTATAAAAAGAAGCATTTCATCAATATTTGCAACAGGATCACATAACTTAACCAAAATAAAGCTCCGAAAATAAAAAATATATATATAACTATTTATAGTTTATACATAATGTTCTGCAACCAAGACAAAATCGGTCAAATGACCCAAAAACTCAAAATGCTAGGGGGCACCCTAGTCTAATGATGCTGGTGATAACAAGTCACCGCCTGTGCAATCATGCATAAAAGCCTAGTCCATTAACTCGGCACACCAGTAGTATGTCGCTGCAAACTCAGAGGCAGCTCGTCGGTCCTCACTTCCGGAATACCAAGTGTGAGACCCTCGACCTGATCCTATAATGCTGAAAGAGTCTCGGCCATGTCAAGGTCGTGGAGGATGGCCCTCCCCACAGCCTCTCCTGCCAGAGCGGCAACTGGTTCTCTCCGGCGTACTGTTGGTCGAACTGGTCCAATGTCTGCATGAGCACATGAGTTTTGATTAGTATTGATCAAAGAAAGCATAAGAACATTATAAAAACAATAAACAGAGATATGGTCAGAGAACTTACCCATAGCACCCCACTACTCACCAGCCGGCAACACCAAATCCGGGTCACCCCGGAAATCCATGCCAGCATATGGAAACTTGGTGTAAACCATCTCCTGATAGTCAAACCACTCGAAGAAGGTATCAGAGAAGGAAATCTGGGGCTGGCCAGCATGTCGGGACATGAGGTCAACCCATCTCTGCATCCGTGGCTCAGTTGATGGAAGTAAACCAAGTGAGATGTACTACGGCTGCATTAGAGGGATCTTTTCCAAAGCGAAAGCAGTCAAAATAGAACCATAGCCAAAATTATTGGATCTTTCACTTTTCACCTTGGTCAATTGTTCTTTCATCACAGAGAGTACTGTGTCACACCAGTTGAACACCTTCAGTTCAAGACATTCTAAGGCGTACTGCATATAAGACCTGTTAGCTATATGAAGAGCCGCACTACCAGCCAGTCTAGCAAAAGTGAATAGAATGGTCCTCAAGGGCCAGTCAGTGACATCTCGGATGTTGATCTTGCCATCCGTACTCTGCTGAGATCCCTCTCTGCAGTGTCGGCGAATGTACTCTCTCACGGATTCACCCCCGCAGGCAGAACCTGATAATGAGAGAGGGGCGCCATGCCTCGATAAACCGGTCAAAAAATAGATGTCCACGACAGTCAAGGGGATAGATTTGCCCTTGATCTGGAACACCTGGTTGGTAGGATCCCAAGCGTCGAGGAAATATTACAACAAGTTGATTTTTTGCCTCATGTTAGAGATGCGGAACAATTTCAGCAGGCCACAGTTCCGCAGTGCAGTTACCGTACCCGGATCATGTAAAGCAACCATGTCCTCTTCTTCATGCTCGCGTTATCGCCATGTAACAACCATTTTGCTCCGATGAATCTCTAAAAAACAAACAAGAGAAGAGTCAGGGTCCTGATTTGGAAGAAACAGGCAAAAATTCCATAAGAAAATAGTGCAAAAGTTTCCTTCCTTGCGCCCATTGCACCCCAACAGTGTACTAGGAGCGATGCATACTGACTGGCCAGTGACAAGACCAGTATGCATCGCACCTTTCGATATAGGAAGGGTGCGATGGGGCCAAGGCGAATTGTTCAAAACCCCCAAGGCTCAACAAAGCAGGGAAACATGCTCAGAATTCAAAAAGGAAAGAATGCAACTGAAGAGCACAGGTTTAGCTCCTACCTAGTCCAGATGGTGCCGAGAATCGTCCACAGAATCTCCCGGAATCATCTAGTGAAAATCAGGGGGGGAAAACACCTCCAGAGCTCCAACAAACCAAATTCAAATGAAATGGTAAAATGAGAGGTAAAAGTCACTTCTAAATTACTATTCATGTAATTCGAGTAAGGCATTAGTGTTTTTTTATCAAGAATATGTTTTCATTTCTAATCGGTTTGATGAAGCAATTGAACAAGTAGTACGACCTTTGAAAGAACAAAGTGCTAACGGTGAATCAAATAATCAATGACCATTATCACGAGCAATTTTTATGTGAAGTTCAAGCTCGTTAAAAATTAAACCTAAGCAATGAGCAAATGTTTCCCCCAGAGTTTAATCTCATTAAAAAATGAACCGATCTCCGGTAAATAACCATTGTGAATGCATTATCATAAGCTTTTAAGTCTTGGTCATGTTCTTATCATCACCTCCACTTTTTTTAGCTGATCATACGCCTCCATTTGATTGTTTACCCTTTTGAGGAACAACTGTGATGAGTGATCTTGCTAGCCATCCTTGTGACACTGCTGTGATTGGAAAAATTCCAAACCTTACCTGGAATCAGCTGCTGCCCGAAATTATCACTCGTTCCTCAAAAAACGAGTCTCCTTTAAGATCTTTTCACCTGACTCGTAAAATATGAAAATATTGCCGAGCTATTGGCCTCTCCAACTCGTTAAAGTGACCGGAAGTGCTATCCCTCCTCTAGATTTTAATCTTTTTGGACCTGAGGGATTATTACACAAAAAGATCGAGCACTTGTCTTATTCGGCTTGTTAAAACTATCGAAATTTCATCCCTTTCGTATTGTTTTATACTTTTTCGGGCTTAAGGGATTATATGACGAAAAAGGATCATTGGAGTTTCCTTTTCGTCCCTTTTCAGACTCTCTAAAATTGAAAAAGGACTGAGTTATCATTGTCGTTAAACTCGTTAAAATCAATAGCGACAAACTTGTCGTATAGACAAGGACGAGTTTCACTGTCGCTAGGCTCATTAAAAAATAGCGACGGGTTCACCTGAAGGGCGAATTATAGAACAAGCATATGTTATCCTCCTCAAGCTTGATAAAAATAAAGAGGTAATATTCAGCAATGACTAGGGAAAATTGGGAAGAAAACTTGAAGAAATTTTATTGGTAGCAAGTCGCTCTTGAACATGACACTTTCACTCCACATCCGAGTCGGGTTGGGTTATTCCGTTCACCGGTCATATTACCATTAGTCCGTCACACCATCCATCTTTGGGGTTAATGCTACCAATCCATTGTCAGTGTCACCAGTGTGTTCAAGAGAAGTCGCTCAGAGAATTCACCTGTGTCTCATCCACTGCAATACATTCACGCTCCATTCTTTCATGACTGCCACCCTGAACCTTGTATCATCAGATCATTTTCACCTCCAAAATCATTTTCTCCATTCCGTGTCGTAGATGTGTGATTCATTAAGGCCCTCCTATGACGGGTTGCTTCTTGTCGACATCAGCTCATTATCCAAGAAGTCAACCTAGGGACAACCCTTTCAGTGCTTTGAAGCTTGCATGCCTCAATGGAAAGTTTCTCACTTCCGGCGACATGTTTACATCAATGGCCTTCGACCGAAAGATTTTGCGTGGTGTTCGACGCCAAGTCCCTTTTTCACACCACGCAAATTGTACTGTAGTACCTTGAGGGTCATTGTCATTATTGGTGATTCCTCTTGCACTTGTTAACAGCTTACATCATTGGCTGGTAATCAGGAGATGTCTTTCCATGTTCGACTCCAAAACATCTTTCACATGGATCGACTTGTACTCCGAGTGAATATTGAACGAGTTCTAAAGACCCCGGATCTAGTTTCATCCATCTGGGCTGCGATATGTTTAGGAATTTAAAGACATCAAATGTACATCATTTCCGAACAGATGATCATCCAAATCAAAGGATGATGACTCTGTCCAAATCATCAGTTTGCTACACAGACGTTTGTCTGTCCTATGTACATGAAAATGAATTTATAAAGCTGAGCATGGGGATGCCTGCCTCAGCTAGATCATGAAAAATATTATGAAGATAATGTATTGTATTGTATCTTATTACAGGCCGCCTTCCATCTCGAAAAAACTTCGGATCCTCATGATAAATCATTTCACCCGACATCAAAAGATTAACGACTTCATGCTTTAGGGGGAAACTGTTATAGACATTTTTGGGCAGCAACCCCAATCAAAAATGTCCATAAACCAAGGGCTCCTAAGTCCCTAAAAGTGTTGCTTCACCCCCTAAAGGAATAAGGTCAGCTGATTACATCATCTCCCAGAAGTTCTCCACAGAAAATTGCTCAGAACTGGTCAAAAGTGGACCATACAGAATGCCCAGTGCAGAGGGTGTGATGCATCTCACCTACTCAGTGTAAAGGGTGCGAAGCATACTGGAAAGCCCTTCTGTAGGGTGCAATGGGTGAGAATGGACAAATGGCAGGGACAATTTGCGAGGTGGAGGATCATGGAATCTTCCAGAAACTTCTCCTCTGACACTTGCCTCTCTGAATTCGCCTAGGGATGAGTAGGAGATCATCAATCTCCAAGTGGAATCAAGAACTATCAGAGAGAGGACACTAATCAAAATCCCAGAAGCTGACTCACCCCCTTGCAATCATCTATATATGGATCTCTCATCCCAGAGATCCAGAGGCTGGAATTTTGTATCTTGTAAGGAAGTGCTATTGGTTTCTTGGTGGAATATCATAGTGTTTGGTGATCTAAGCTTTTCATGAGGTGAAAGAAGGGATTTCATGCTGGAGGATGAAGCTGGGTCAGAAAAATTGGTTGTAATCCTCTTTGATATTCTTGATATTAATAAAGCTATTCAAGTTTTCCTCCACATTCTTGTATGTTTGATGATATATGCACTTGTGTGGTCAATATATATCTGGTCCTATATTGTTTATGATTGTAGATCTCTTTTCTTTGATAGTATTATGCTGCTTTGATTCCATAGGTACTCTTTGAAGCTGGGTAAACGAAGAAGGAGCAGCAAAGATCTGTCAGAAGGGAGAGGAACCAAGCAAGGAACCAAGCGCAAGACTGAGGTTGGTGTCCTTCGTTCCCCTCTTATCTACTTCTCATAAAGGAAAGCAAAAGGAGTTTTGGTTTGTTTGTTTCTAAGATAGCTACCCATCTTATTGGGACTAGCAGCTCCAAGTGGACACTAGATTTCCCGATAACACTACCTATTTGAAATTCTTGACACCTATATTCTACAGACCTAGGCTTAACGAAAAACTATTATCCTGCCTAATTAAGCCTATAATTATATTGAATATATACCTAGTCACCACCACAATAAATTGAAGTAGGGTATCCCCATTCTCAGACCTCATTTCGCAGCGGTTAACGTTGCCATTGGACCTGCATCAGGTATCTCCATTGGAGCTATCGCTAAAACCTCTAGAGATGTTGTTGGTTGGATGCTTGCACCACTAACCTCCTGAGCTTTGTATTTCCTCAAGTGAGCAGGTTCCCCTTTCGAGTCCCCTAGCATAATGTCAACATTATGGATGTACTTGAGATAAATTGATAACATGGTGTTCATGTCACCGATGTTACTATCTTGTAGTTTTTCAATGTTCATTAGCCCATTTAGGACTACTTCAACTCCACTTAGGCATTGGTTAATTGACTGTAGCTAATTTTCAATCTCCAATTACCTTTTTTTCCCTTTCCTCTACTGCCTTCGCTTGCAGCTTGCCTACCAAAGTCTTAACATGTCATGCAATCTCCAGTGTTTTACGATACATAGTTGCTTGGGTCCTGGTTTCACTAGTATCGATAATCTAGTCCACTTCTTCCTCAATTATGCTATCGAAGATGACGCTTCATTTCCTTTACACTTCACTTTCCCATACCTCTATAATCACTTTTCCTTTTTGTGGCATTATGACATGATAAGTGTTAGTTGTTTCCCTCACCATCATCCCAATGTGAAATCTCTTGCTGCAACTCACTTCTTGTGTGTCTTCTCTGGGTATGCCTCTCGACCTACCCCCTCCATATCTAACCTTACCCATTCTATGCTATGGAACCTTACTCAATCTCATTGCTATTAGTGTCAATTCCACTACCTATCAATTCCTAGGCTCAGATTGAGTATACCAGTCTCCAAACCCCAATTTAAAGATGATATCAATAACTTGCCTCATCCAACTAGCTTTTCTGTACTTTCCCTTGCCATTTTTGGTTCCTCTGATCCACCGACGATATAATTGCTACTTCGTGTGTTCCTGTGGTTACTCTCCCTATCATTCATCCTTCATAATGGTTTGTACAAGCTAATAATCACCATTATCTTGCTCATGTACATCACCTATGTTGATATCATACCTGCCCACCTCGCAAGCACTTCCTTCTCATCTAAGAGTTAATCTACATGATGAACCATGATGAAGGACATCCCAACTTCACTAGCTTTAGTTGTCACCTTGTCCATTAAATGAATATACGTGGCCACTCTCCCACCCTGATTGAAACTTATTTTCCTTTCCATTATTAAATATTATTCATTCTCATGGGGAATTGGGCCTACAATAGGATTAAAGCCCACCTTTGCGTTGTTTGCATCACTTAGTGTTTTGGAGATATCTCCTTCTGCTAGATTTTGGCAGTCTTCCTTTCACTAGCCTTTTGGGAGATCCCGCCACACCACATATATCAACATTATGATACCTTCTACCCCTTTGTTTGTCAGCCTATCTACTAATGCATTTGTTGACCTTCGGGGGAGGGTGAATTTCACTATTATCAAGGCCTCCAGGTGGTGTTTTACATGATGTATTAATTGTGCCAAGCGGTAGTTCTTCATTAGCTTACCTATTTCAGCACCACATTAATGCCTTTGTGTTGTTTAGATAGCTAATGATGAGTCTCCTTCGACAGTGGCATTTACAATTCCCTCACAGGACAACATCTCCAACCCTTACTCCAAGGCATGGAATTCTACTCCATTAGTTGAGGCATTGCCCAAATTAAGGAAAATAATCTACATATTATGCCCTTCTAGTCCCATATATCTCCTCTTGCCCCTACTCTACCAATGTTCCCTTTCGATGCCCTGCAAAAATTCAGCTTGAGAAAGCCTTTGGGGGGGGGGGGGGAACCATATGACCGAGCCTAGCTAGATTTTGCAATCTCTGGATTGATGCACCTACATACTTAGGTATTCTAGTTCTAGATACCTTAAAACTCTTGATTCCTGAGCAGATGGTTGTTCCTCTTAAGGTTTGGGTCCTCTACTAATTATCATTTCTTTTAACTAACACTTAATATCTTCCACTAGGCAATCTACAGGGAGCTTCCTGTTACAAAATATTCACCTATTATGTTCCTTCGACACTAACCAAAGGATGAAGCCTGGTAATATCTCTTATTTTATTTATTTGCATGAAGATAAAGGCCACCCAATCCCATAATACAATTATGTAATTGCGGGTATTTAAGAGATGATTTAGATTTTCTTTTGTGTTTTCATAGAGACAACACCATGAGGCTCCAATATATCATCTCTTAAGAAAATTATCCTAGGTTATAACTTTCTGGTGCAAAACCAACCACAGAAAAATTTATTTTTTTGCTAATGTGTTGATGCCTATAATTTTTTCCAAGTCGGGTCATATGTCCCAATTTGTCCATCGCTAAGATATAATTTTTCTTCCATAAGATTCAATTCTCCTCCTTTTTCCACCATCTTAATTGATCCTAATCCTCATCGAATAATATCTTTATCTTACTTAATTCCTCTGATAACCCCTGAACCACCTATTCATTCTGGTTTGGCTCCTGAAATATGGTTAAGTTCCACCTTTTGCACTTATTGTTTTCTAGTCCCTATTCCCATAACTCATCAAATTCTCTGCAACCCTAATTCTCCACAAATAATTGGATGGGGCACCATTCCTCTATATTTAACCTTGGTTTTTGTTGCTAGGAATCATCCCAAAATGGGGCTTCCCTTCCATTTATGATCCCCCAAAAACAATATTGTTGTATTGTTTCTCTATTAATCTAGGCCAAATTCCATATTGTTGACCCTTGAATTGAGCCCGACAAGCAGATAACATCCTTTGTAGAGCATTTAGGAGCATACTTTTCTCTCCAAATCTTCACCCATGGAGTCGAATCCCCCTTTAGCCACCTCCACCACAATTTTTCTCCACTCACTTTGTTGATTATCTTTGAATCCGAGATACCGAGGCATCCTACATCTTTCAGTTAAAAAATTATGTTGCAGGCCACCAATGCCCATTTCCTTTTATCCACAACTATGTGCCAGAGAAAGTTCCTTTGAATTTCTTTGATATTATGCATAACCCCTTTAGGATATGGGAGGATAGATAACATGTAACCTATAATTGCTTGTAGAATGGATTTGGTCAGCACAAGTTAACCAACCAAGTTCAAAGCCCTAATGGTCCATCATTTTACCTTATCTTATAGGTTTTAGGTAACCTTTTTCCAATTAAAATTCTTCCATGCCTAAACCATTAGAGGGGTCCCAAGATATTTGGATGGGGTATTTTTCCTTTGGAATCCTAAGATAGAAAAAAATTTCTTTGTATAACAATATGTGTATTAAAGAGAAAGATCATGGATTTGGAATGGTTTATATCCATAAATGAAGCTGATGCAAAGGTGTCCAAGATGATTTTAAAAGAGTGTGCCTCCCTCACTATGGGGATATCAAAACATGTCATCATCAACAAACTATTGATGCATTGTAGCCTGACCCCCTTCATGAAATTGGATGCCTTGTATCTCCCCCTCCCTGTTAGATGTAGAGATTTCTCTCTCTAAACCTTCCATCATTATAATGTTGGGTGTGGAGCCAGATTATCTTCTTTATTAAGAGCTATTGTCGTCTTGGACCCAATTCGTAATGGGGTGACAATGCCCCTGAAGCTAAAATTAGATGTAAAATTTCATTGTAAAATATTGTAAGTTCGTAATTAATCTAATCCATTCATTAGGCGAATGATTTGATGGTAGAATTCATGTTTATTTTAGGGGATTTTCCCCTATAAGGCAACCCCTCACTATAGATGAGGGAATTGTATTGCAACTACATAGATGTGTGTATTTTGAGTGAGAAAGAGAGAGGAAACTATGTGAGAGCGAAGAGGAAATTATAACAGATTTGTTGTAGGTTGTATCTCTTCATTTTGATGGGTAATATAAAAGGAAGGATTCACTATTTCTCTATGAACGTAGCACAAACTGGTTGGACCATGTATATCTGTGTCTCTCTTGTTTTATGCATTTTATGTGTTCCATTGCTCTATAATATATAATTTTCTAATAACTGGTATCAGATCCAAAGGTCTATTTGGCTAATAAAATCGTAGGAGAGAAGGGTTCAAGGTTCGAGTGGGAGAAATGGCAGAATATGGTAGGTTTAGGGATGAAAAAATTAATGGCCAAAATTACCAATTGTGGATGATGCAGATGGAAGATTATCTATATCAAAAATATTTGTACCTACGATTTAACAGAAATAAAAAGAAGTCAATGTTATGACAGACACAAAATGTGATATTCTTCATAGAAAGGCACTTGGAACAATATGGTTGTGCCTAATAGCATTGGTAGCCTTTAATATTCAAAGGAAATGACAACAAAGGGTTTAATGTCGGCATTGCCCAAACTATATGAAAAACCTTGATCCTCAAATAAGGTATTTCTTATGAAGCATTTATTTAATATGAAGATGCCATAAGGTGGATCTGTTGCTGATCATTTAAATGAATTTAATATGGTTACTAGTCAATTATGTTTTGTAGGGGTAAATTTTGATGATGAAGTTAGGGCTCTGCTATTTATGTGCTCACTGCTATAAAGTTGGAATAGTTTAGTTATGGCCATTAATAACTCTTTCTCTGGATCTAGTCCTTTAAAGTTTGATGATGTTGTTGATCCAATCCTTAGCGAAGAAATGCAACATAAAAGCTCTAGTGAGAAATCAAGTAATGCTTTGCCTGTAGAGAATATGGGAATAAAAATAAAAAGAGAAAATAGCCTAGGATATCCCAGTAAGTCAAGGAAAGATAGGTCCAAGTCCAGATCAGGGATAATGTGATGGAAATGCGAGAAGAAAGGACACTTGAAGAAATACTGTAAATCTTGGAAGGGAAAAGATGGAGATGCACAACAAGAAAATAATCATGAAGTGAATGTGACAGGTGATCTATTGCAGGATGCTTTGATTCTTTCATTAGAAAATGTTATTGATGCCTGGGTGGTAGATTCAGGGGCCTCATTCCATGCCACATTTGATAGGAAACATTTTCATGATTATGTTCAAGGAGATTTTGGACAGGTTTGCTTGGGTGATCATAAACCTTGTAAAATCATTGGAATGGGTAAAGTTTTCATAAAACAAAAGCATGGAAATCAATGGCTATTGAAGGAGGTAATGCATGTTCCAGATCTGAAGACAAAACCTAATTTCAATAGAGCAGTTGGGAGGTGAAGGTTGTGTAACTACTTTTACAGATAAAACCTGGAAGGTCACTAAAGGAGCCCTGCTAATAGCAAAAGGAGAAAAAGTTGATTTATTGTGTTTATGCAATGGTATTTATATTAGTAATTTAAACTCCACAATAGTAGATAAAACATTGTGGATTCACGGGCTTGGCAACATGAGTGAGAAGGAAATGAATATTCTTCACTGTAGAAATTTGTTGCCAATTTTGAAGTTGGAATTTTGTGAGAATTGTGTTCATGGAAAACAGATTAGAGTCATATTTCTCAAATTTGGGGATTAAAAGAAGAATGAAATATTAGATCTTGTGCATACAGATGTATGGGTACCTACTTAGGTATTATCTCTCGGAAACTCTTGTTATTATGTTACTTTTATTTATGATGCAACTAGGAAAACCTAGATTTATTGTCCTTGAAATAAATCTAATGTATTTGATACTTTCAAGAAATGGAAATATTTGTTGAGAATGAAATAGGAAAAAATTTTAAGTGTCTCAGATCAGACAATGCAGGTGAGTTTTGCATCAAAGAGTTTGATAAGTACTATTAAGAGCATAAAATTCGCAAAGAAATGATAGTTCTAAGAACACCACAGGAAAATGGTGTGTCAAAAAGGATGAACATGACAATCATGGAGCGTGCAAGGTGCATTGAATCGCATGTAAGATTTCCTTTGCAATTTTGGGTAGATGCTATAGATATTGTTGCTTATTTAATAAATAGGGGGCTTCAAGTTCCTTGGATGGTGGAGTTCTAGAGGAGGCATGGACAGGTAAAAAGGTAAACTAATTTTTTTTTAAGACTTTCGGTTGTGAAGCATTTATCCACATTAATAAAGAAAATATAACAAAGATTGAGGAAAAATAAAAGAAATGTACCTTTATTGGATATGGTGTTAATGATTTTGGTTATCACTTTTATGATTATGGAAACCAAAAAATCATTAGGAACGGCAATGCCATATTCAATGAAAGGGTTGTGTATAAGGATTAGATGCAAGAAAATAAACAAGAAAAAGAAAACAGGAAAACACAGTGCTTGATGAGATTAAAAAAAAAGAAGTAAAGTTGTCTGAAAATCAGAATGATCAAGAACCACAACAACAACAGGCACCTCAAACACCGAAAAGTGGTGTTAGAAGATCTAGATAAGTAAAACCCTGAATGATACTCTTCTTCATTATATTTTTTATTATTGACTAATTCTTGTGAACTAGAATATTATGAAGAAGCAATGAAGGTAGAAACCAGGAAGAAATGGGAGCTAACCATGAAAGCAGAGATGGAATCCTTGGTACATAACTAGAATTGGGACTTAATCAATTTTCCCACAAGTAAAACAACATTGTAAAATAAATGGGTTTATAGCTTGAAGGCAGAAGATGGAGGTAAAAAAAGGTATAAAGCTAGATTTGTGGTGAAGGGGTTTGCACAAAAGAAATATATAGACTTTGATGAAATATTTTCTCCCATCGTTAAAATGACTTCAATCAGAACTACTTTAAGTCTAGTAGCAGCAAAATATTTTCATCTTGAGTTGTTAGATGTAAAGATGGCATTTCTCCATGGGGATTTGGAGGAAGATATCTATATGAACAACCACATAGATATGAGGTCAAATGGAAGGATAAAGTAGTATGCAGGTTGAAGAAGAGCTTGCATGGCTTAAAATAGGTTCCAAGGCAGTGGTATCTAAAATTTGAGAGGTTTATTTGTGAACAAGGTTATACTAGATGTCACTATGTTCATTGTGTTTATCTCAAAAGTAAAAATGATGGGAGCTATATTATATTGTTATTGTATGTAGATGACATGCTTGTTACAGGGTCTAACATGCAAGAAATAAATGCACTCAGAGGAAAAATGGTAAATTCATTTGCAATGAAGGATTTGGGTGCTGCAAATCAAATCCTTGGTATGAGAATAACTAGAGACAGGAAAGATCACAAATTAACATTGTCTGACAGTGAATACATACAATAGGTGTTGGAAAGATTTAATAGGCAGAATGAAAAACTAGTTACTACACCTTTGGCTAGCCATTTCAAACTAAGTAAGGGGATGTGTCCCAACACTCAGGAAGAGATGGATTATATGTCTAAAGTTACATATGCATCAGCAGTTGGAAGCTTAATGTATGTAATGGTCTGCACAAGGCCTAATATTGCACATGCAGTGGGAGTTGTAAGAAAGTACATGAATAATCTAGGAAAAGAACATTGGATGGAAGTGAAGTGGATTCTCAAGTATTTGGGAGGTACTACATATCAAACATTATGATTTGGTGGTTCAAACATTTCTCTACAGTGATATGTTGATGAAAATATGGAAGGTAATAGAGATAATAGGAGGAGCACCACAAGGTATTTGTTTACTATAGGTGGAACAACTATCAGTTGGGTTTAAGAAATGTAGAGTGGTGTTGCACTTTTAATGACGGAAGTAGAGTATGTTGTTTCTATAGAGGTTAGTAAAGTAAGAATTTGGTTACAAAGGTTTCTGGATGAATTTGGTAAGAAGGAGGAGTTGGGCAGGTTATATAGTGACATCCAGAGTGTCAGTCATCTTGAAAATAAATTGACATTTCATTCCAATACTAAACATATACAAATAAAGTACTATTTCATATGGCTAGTTTTGGAAGTTAGATAGTTCAAGCTGGAAAATATACACACTAGATAGAATCCTGCAGATATGTTAACAAAAGTTGTAACCAGGGAGAAACTGAGATTCTGCTAGGTTTCAATTGGTCTTCAAGTATGATGATCAAGATGACAAATAACTAGGTCCAAAGTGGAGTCATTGTTTAGAAAATGAAGTAGTGGTGGAGTTTCTATAATCAGTCTCCAAGTGCAAGATTGTTGGTTGTGGAGCCTGATTATCTTCTTTTTTTATAGGTATCGCCGTGTTGGACCCCAGTTTGTAACGGGGTAGCAATGCCATTGAAGCTAAAAATATATGTAACATTTCCTTTTAAAATATTGTAATTTTGTACTCAATTTGAGACGTTGATTACGTGGATAATCTAACGGTAGAAGTTCTATTTAATTTAGGGTTTTTTTACCTAGAATGCAATCACTCGCTATATTTGAGGGAATTATATTGCGATTGCATAGGTGTGTGTATTCTGAGTGAGAAAGAGAGAGGAGATTGTGTGAGAGTGAAGAGGAAATTACCATGGATCTTCTATAGGTTGTATCTCTTAATTTTGATGGATAATATAAAAGGAAGGGTTGGATGTTTCTCAGTGGACGTAACCCAAATTGGGTGAACCATGTATATCTATGTCTCTCTTGTTTTGTGCATTTTCTACGTTTGTTTTTCTGTAATTTTTTATGTGTTTCATTGCTCTATAATATATAGTTTTCTAGCATATAAAAAATATGAATGGTGACCTAGGATCACCTTTCTTAAGTCCCTTGGAAGGGAAGAAAGTTTTTGTCGCAGCCCCGTCTAACAAGATTGAGAAATTGGGGGATGAGACCAGGGCCCTTTTCTAAGTGATCCACTGATTATCATATCCAAAAGAATGTAACACTACCTCCATATCTTTCCAACTGATCATGTCATACACCTTCAAAAGATCCAATTGTACTATCATTCCTGCCTTCCTATATCTCTTCAAAGAATGAGAAATCTCATGTGCATGTATCACAATATCTAGGATATGCCTATCCTCCATGAACCCAAAATGTTATTTTGAGATGAGATATGGAAGAACCATTTTCATCCTATTGGATGCCACTTTTAATATAAGCTTGTATAACACATTACATAGAGCTATCATTCTAAATTTTTCTGGGATACTTTCCTTATCCTCCTTCAGTATAAGAGTGACAGATGTAGATTTTTGAGCCTTTAAGATTGTATCATAATTCAGAGAATCTAATACCACCTAAAATACATCAGCCTTGACTATTTCCCAACATGTTTTGAAGAAATAAATTGTAAAACCATTCGAACCTGTGGTTTTACCATTTGGCATAACATCTACTTCCTCGGCCACATCTTCCATCGAGACGGGTTTATTTAAATTATTGTTACGTTCTTTTGTTATGAACTTTGGAATGTGTTTGAATATATTCTGGATGTATTCCATCCAATCTATCAGAGGCTTCTCTCGAATATTTTGGAAATTCTAAACCAATACATATTCAATAACCTGATGTGCTTCATGTGATTTCTCCCTATTATCCTTAATCTAAAGGATTGGATTGGAGTTCCTATGCTCAATTGTTGATCGGTGAAATAATTTAGTGTTCTTCTCTCCTTCGTTGAGCCATGGAACTTGAGATTTTTGCCTCTATAAAATTTCTTATTGTCTGCACCTTTCCTCTCATAGCTTTAGATTCTTTGTCTCCTCTCTTCTCATTTCCTCTGAACATCCTTCCTCCATCAGCATTCTTTGTAATTCTTCCTTCTTCAGTTCCAAGTCTTTTTTTCCTTAAATATGTACCAAATTCCATCTTATTCCACTTCTTTAATGTATCTTAACTGGACCTACAATATATACATATTATATCCCTTGATTGGGATCAGATCCTCCCACCATTTTTTGATATTATCCCTAAAAGAGGGATGATCTATCCAGAATTCCTCAAATTTGTACTGTCTGTTTTTAGGGGTACCTAACATAGAAATCATTAATATCACCAGTCATTTATCTGAGCCTCCGCAAGGGAGGAGATTGGATTCCATATCTAGCCCCTCACGTCAGAAAATCCTTTGAAATTAAGAATCTATCTAATATTTATGCAACTTGATGTTCCCATCCACATTTCTTACTCCAAGTGAATCTACGATTAGTCATTTCCATATCAATTAGTTTAGCTTTATCAATGAAATTTTAAAGGATTCAGAATCTCTATCAATGCACCTTTGGCCTTCCTTATTTTTTGATAGGGAGGTTATCATATTGAAGTCTCCCCCTACAATCTAGGGGAGGTGGAATTTTATCTTTCTAAGCTCCTTAAGATCTTGAAGAAAACTAAGCTTCTCCTTTATTATTTGAGGGTCGTAAGCATTCATAAATACTAATGACCCTGGGACCCCTATGACCTTCATTTCCAATGATAAGTAAGATCTAGTGGCTTCTGCATTAATTAGATTTAGGACCTCAGGGTTACACTAAGTCACCAAACCACTTGCACAACCATGTGCTACTACCTCCAAGAAAGTAAATCCCCTTCCTAATTTCCTACTTACTTCCATAATCTTCTCCCTTGAGCAATTTCATTTCTTGAAGAAAAACAAGATCTGGTTGTTCCATTTTTATCCTTTTTCTTAAGAAATTTATTTATTTTTTCTTTTATTTTTTTTTATTATTTATTTTTATTTTATTTTTATTTTTTTTTTAATTTTTTATTTTATTTTTATTTTTTATTTTTATTTTTATTATTTTATTTTTATTTTTTTAATTTCATTTTTTTCATTTTTATTTTTATTTTTATTTATTTATTTATTTTCTAAGGTTATTTAGGCCTCTTATATTGCATGTTATAACTTTAATTTTTAATTATGAAGATTGGGTTGCGAGCATAGAGCTCTCATCTTACCTAAATTGATCAACATTGTTCCTAGCTCGTAAAGAGCTACGTTGTTCGACTTCCTCCCTCTCTTCTGTTGGATGTGTCGTGGTGCTAATATTGTTTGAGATCCTAGCAGCTTAAATCCGATCTCCCCTATGTTTGCATGTGGACGTTTTTGGGCTCGTAAAGCTCATACTTTAGCCTCTTCTCTCATCAGGTATAGGTATTGGATCCTATCCATATTCTCTGCTAGTATGGCCTCTAATCCCTATTTCTGGACTTGTTCCATCATAGTTTGAATGTCAATCCCTTCCCTTTCCACTATTTCCTGTAGATCAATGTCCCTTGTACCTAGTTTGCTTGGGGTCATATTAGCATCCCCTTCAAAATATTTAGAGAAATATGCTATATCCAAACTTTTCACAACGTCTTCTAACGACTGCAACATTTCTTCCTCTATAGCTTCTTCCTACTCCTCAATTTTATCTTCTTCATTCCCGTGAGTCTTTGTATTTTCTTCTGACAAGACTCCAAAAGTATTCCTTGAAGACATTCTTCCTCCTTGATTCCTATGTTGTTATCTTTAGTTAGCTCTTCCCCTTGTATCTGGTCTCACAAAAGCTTCAACATCATTTTTCTTTTGTTCTTTCCCATATTCCTCAGTTTTATTGAGAGGGCATTCCCGGATCAGGTGTCCATGTTCATGACAATGTTTATGCCCGAAGGGAATCTTCTCATAACCTATCAATTGTAACCATATTCCATCCCTAAATTCCAGTTTGATTACTTCAGAAAGGGCGCCTGAAACAACCATTTCCACACATATCTTTGCATCTGATGTATATCTTCCCTATAGCGTTGCATCCTATATTTTAATAAACTTTCCCAGCGTGTCTCCTATGCGATTTAGGGTTAAAGGTAGCTATTAATCAAAGGGTAATGAGAACATCCTGACCCAAACTGGAACTATGGTAAAGGTCTCCTTCTCTAGAGTGAAGTTTTCCATCCACAGGCGCATGTATAGACCGGTTGATGCAAAGAAGTAGGGACCTCCATCAAAGATTCAGTCTCTATTCTCCAAATTCGAAAAGATCGTAGTAAATAATGTTAGACACTAGGTGCAACTCAATCTTGTCGTGTGTTGTCCATTGGTGTTTGAGCCAATTGCATAATGTTTTCTCTATGGGCCAGAGACCCATAAACTTGCATATAATAACATGAAATCGCTTGTGATCCCTAAAGGCACGAGCCTCAGGATATGTGATTAATGTCGTTGGGGTTACTGCCATTTTGAGCTGACATGACACATTCTCGGTGGTCCCCTTTGACTTTCATTATTGATTTGCTTGATTCCATTCAGTACTTATGTCGAATTATCTTCTCTAACCATTCCTACCATTAGTACCTACTCTAGCCACTCCTTGGTTATTACCCTATGCACCATCAGTTGAAAACTTGAAACTTGCCTCAGATCCCTTCCTTTTTTCTGTTATCACATTATGGTAGGAAGCATACCCTCTCCCTCCCCCTTTTAACACCATTTGATTCAAACCCTAGATATGCATGCACAAAAATCCTTGTTCTGGTTTTCTCCCTCCCTCTATTTTGAAACTTTTTATATTTTAAAGGTTTATAATAATGGATTTTAATAAATTAATTTAGAAAAATATTATTATTACATTTTTTTTGAATTAATATTATAAACCATAATCAAGAGCTTTGCAAACCCTAATGTGTCTTTTGGCAATATTTTTGTTGATCCCTGATTGTCGTAGGCCCTAAGGGGGAATACCCTCCCCTCCTTCTCCTTCTGATGATGTCGCTACGTTTTAGGGTCATGTAGCCATTCTTTAAAATAAGCCAAAGTCCAAGAAATGGCTCTCCCGACTCATGAAGAAGTATGACAATATTTCATCAGTTCCTTTGTTGAATAGATTTTACTGCATCACTCTATCTTTAATAGATTGCAAACTTGTGGGCAAGTTTACTGGGATGAATCCATCCCCAAGTTGATGGAGTTTTGGATCAACAAGAAATGGAGACCAATGATGAAGTGAGGCGTTGGAACAAAAGTAACATCAGGGGAAGACCTTGGGTTCATGCACAAAGGACCAATAATGGTTTGTTGTAGTCTAGGACAACACCGACATTTTCACCTTACCCAATGGATAAGGAGTCTCGCTCGAGGCGTGCCACAATCAAAGGTAAGAAGGGTTCAAGAGAGGGTCAAGGATATATCAACCATTGGTCTGTAAGTGACTTTATGCATATACTCAGGCTAACATTATATTAACCATTACAATGAATCTACCATGTGCATAGACTTGCACTGCATTCAAAATTTTAATAGGTTCATATAACTTAAGCAATTACACACATTATACCAAGAAACTAGTCTAGTTCTTCATTCATATTAAGTCAACAAGATAGAAGTAGATGATATATTGGCCTCAGCCACAACTAACTTTATGAAATACCTGATTACATGACCTAACTTCCAGCAATAGACCTAGCCTGCTTCTCAACTACTGCTCCAGTCTTCAGTTAGATGCTTTGAGTGATCGCATCCTCCTCGTTGCTCATCCGTGACTAGAACACTAGCGCCAACCCATCAAGCCTCAACCAACCCCTTTCTCCTTGCAGCTTTCTCCTTTTGTATTCCTTCTACCACTTGCACTACCAATTCTCACTCGACTATTTATATCCTTGGATGCCTCTCATCTGCCTTGTCTGCTCAGCTGCCCCTGCTTTCTATTGACACCTCACCGTAACCATCTCACAAATTCTTGTTCTTGTCTTTAGCCCTAGCTATCTTTTCCGCAACCTGACCATTGCTACTGCCACCCATTTCCTCTCCTTTTTATCTTCGAAATCTTACAAAATCCTTCAAAATCAAAATGAGGGCACCAATAGGCCCCGAATAGAATTCATTGACTCGTCCTCAAGCCAATTCATTTCAAGCTCTGTGGGTCATGTCGGTGTCTCAGTAGGTACTCCAGTGGTTAATCTAGTTTTGTTGGTTGATGAGATAATGCTACCATTGTCTTGCTTGTAATTTTCTTAGTGGTTTCTTCTCCCATTGGGCCTTCTTCCGATTGTTGTTCTTCTTTTCTAAGCGAAGGCCCCAACTTAGGAATAACAATGTTCGTTTGCTGCTTGAATTCATTATATTTTTGGAAGTCAGCCTGTTGAGTGAAGTATTTGACTGTGTTCGATGTTAATTTAGTTGGCTTTTAACTCTATAGATGATCCCACTTTTCTTTACTATTGTTGTAGACTTCTTTCAGAGCTAGAACTTGTAGTTGGATTGGTGGACACAGGTCTCTTATCAGCTTTTTTGTTTTCACTGATTGTTCTTCAATCTCATCAACATGTGCTTGAATGTTGGTGATCTTCTTGTCAATCTTCTAGAGTTGGTTGGAATCCATGTAGTCCCTTCTACTAGAAAATAGTATTTGTAGTTGCTCTCTCATAGGGTCCACTAAATTATTATTAAACGCAAGGCTTCTTCGCCAGTTGTGAACTTTATCCATCAGGGCATATTTGTCTGCTAGTTTCTGAGCGAGTGCTTGCTTATTCTCTGCCACTTCTCTGATATTTCTATCTATTGTTCTAACATATATTTTGATTCGGTTTGGAAATGTTGATCTTCCTGTTTCCATATTCTTCTTCATATCAGCATTGATTCCCACTAGATTTGAACATGCTGCTTGAATGTGATCACAACAACTCGCCAGTGTGCAGGTTGTAATGTCCTTTGGATCTTCCACATTGGCATCTGTGATCGTCAACCATAGTGATTGAAATGTCTTTGTTAATTGATCAACTTGTGCCTGCAAATATATATTTTCTTGTCACAGTTGATCTCTTTCCTTTATTACTTCCTATAGCTACTTCTTTTGCTGCTCACACTCCCTGACCAAATCATCATGTATTCTTTCGGCTATTTGTGCTGCTTGTTGAATAAACGCAAATAGTTGTGCTAAGGACTAGTGCTGCAAGGTGTCAACCTGAATTGTGCTTCGCTCTGGAAAATTTTGTTGAATTAGTAGGCCGCTGGCATTGGATTTCTCAGAATGGGAGGTGGGAGAATGAACTAGTTGTGATTGTGTGGTGAATTGTGGAGTGGGAGGAATGATATTAGGGTTAGGGACCACTAGGAAGTTTATAGGGAATAATGGCTGGTATGGTTTCCCCCCCTTCCTACAGAAGGGTTATGGTTGGTCCTTTATTCTGGAGTGGGTCCCACACAAAAAGTAAAGAGACTAGTGAGGTCTATTGGGTGCCACTGCCAAAGGTGGCCCCTCTAAATTACTCTGTCAAATCAACCTCCATATCTGCAGTCGCTATTCATGTGCCAGAGGGGATGCTTTTCGACAAGGTTGCGGAGGTGGAGGCCGTATGGGGAGAATATTCCCACAAATGAGGTGGAATGGTAGAGGTATTTGGGGGAATTTATTCAACAATTGGGGATGTGGATATTGATTGTCCAACCTCATTAGCAAGGTCAACAATTTGAATTACTGGGGTAGTTCTTGGCTTCTTAACCGGGTTCCTAACTATTCTTTTCTTTTTGGGTTTCAAGACTGTTGGCTGAGATGGGGTTCTAGTGCCACCAGTGAGAATTACCATGGTTAGCGGGGTTGTAATTATTGGTGAAAACATAGTAGAACCTTGAAACTGCATGGGCTGGTTAGCCTCACTTGAGTGCTCATCAAATCTTGCGATCATTTTCCTTATCGCAAACATTTGATGTTCCATTTGTAACACCATTGGGTGTATATCATCTTCAATTGGCATCTTTATATTGTTTTATCCTACTTATCCTACTTGCAACTATGGCTTGAATCTACCAAATAGATATCAGTACTTTCCCTCTCTAATTTCGCAAGTGACCCCTGGCCATGATCGAAGCTCACTATGGAGTGCGACTTCAATCAAAACAAATTTTTGTGGCCTCATCTTGAAGGTTCCAGGATGGACACATCAGGGTCGAAGGTAAGTGTGCCCATCTGAGGCTCCAAAACATATTTCCTCAAAGAACTCATCCAGAAGTGTTTGAGTATTCTCTCTATCAACCTAATTGCAATCAACATCAGCTCATACCATTCAGTGAAAGCTACCTCATTAATTTATTTACTGCTCGGGTCCCCCGAAGCTCTCCATGGCTCATACCAGAGCACTAACAATTGTCCTTTAGTAATCTGCATCATCTCCGCCCCCCTTGGTGGCTGCCATTTCCACATCACCAGAGACATCAATATGTATCCAAACAAGAAATTGGTACTCCACTTGTAGATATCTTCACATGCTTTGAAGAGATCGTTTAGCACGAAAGTAGACCAGTTGAGAACTGCTCCATTGTAGTAGTGCTCCACAACTGAAATTACATCTAGAGTGCATTCATTTCTTGTGAAGTGTCTCATGGTCTTACCTACTATTTTGTAGCAAGAAAACCTTATCTCAATTTTTCTTATCATGTCAATCTTGGCTGCCCTTCCATTGCGCTTCGTTCCATATTTTTCATAATAATCATCTTCTCCCTGCTTCTTTTCTCTTTTCATTCCTTCCTAGAACGTTTTGTTCACTCCATTTCCTCCTACTGACATCCCTGTGAGACGATGGATATTGCCTACGTGAATTGGGTACTCCTTGTCAAACGACAGGGATCCCCAATGCATTCTGCTGGCTAGTAATTTTGTACACTGCATTGTAGCCAGTTGAATGTCAAAGATTGGTAAACTTCTCCAATTGATTAGTGTTGACCTTTGTAAACCTCTAAAATCCTTTTTGAATTTGCTTGTTCTACTATCATCTTCCTTCTGAATTTATTCCATATATAACTCCCTTTTCAGTGTTGGAAACTGGAAATAATCAATAACGTCATTGTCAACCAAGGTAGATTTTTCATATTTTCCATATAGATTTTCTAGCAGTGCAATTATCTGATTTAGTTTATCCTCTGGGACTAAAATAATTCCCTTTTTCATTGCTCTTCATCTCTGATAGACACTCGTCTCCTAAGGCTTCAAACTTTTTCACTTCTGTTGTTGATGTTCTTCAGAGCAGAATTGGAGTTTCTCTACTACCTACACTTGAAATTATTTAGCTTCTCGCATTGTCATGAAAATTAAGTAGCCAGACTTGACACAATGTTTCCTGACTGGACTTTGGAAAGTAATTACTACAACAACTTTCCCCATGTATGCTAACTATGTTTTCCCACTGTCAGCTAACCTGGACCTGACATTTCTGATGTGGATAGGGGAAGCACAGAGTGGGATGCATGGCTTAATACCTTTTCCATAATGGAGGGTATTTATTAGCTAAATTTGTTCCTAATGGGAAATATTTTACGGCTTCCACTTGACAGTTTCATTATTACTTACTTATTATGGAAATGGCTACTTGTACGACAGAAAGGACGGATAAAGCCTGCAACTATTAAGACTAAAAAAGTGTCTGCCTACGTGTGACTTAAAAAATGGAAAAGCCTTTGCCTACAAATGACTATTAAGTCTACCTATTCCCCTCGACCACAAATGGGTTGCAATATCATGACATTTTTTCTACAACTGTATTGACACTTTTGCTTATTCTTGCTAAAAGACAATAAAAGACAAAAACTTCAAATGAATATTGAAATGACTTGGCTAACTTTTATTGACTACTACCTACTTGTGGGATCGTTTCCGAGACCCCCTTAAATTGATAGTGTGTTCTTTGGCATGTGGATGGGCTTCAGGCATGCACCGTTTACCCAACCTTGTAGCATTTCTCCATCCAGTTGCACCAACCTTACTGTTCCAATTTTTTTTTATTTCCACAACTATGAACAGGCCCAACTAATGCATCTACAACTTACCCAAGAATTTTTGGAATTTTTTGTCATATAATAATGTGTGATCTCTAACTTTGAATGAATTCCTTTTGATATGCCTATCATGCCAAGATTTTTGCCTTCTTTTCTCTACTGACTAGTGAAATTCAACCAAGAATATGGATTCAACAACTTCCATTAGTTGATTTCATCTTTCACTTAATGTGACATCATCTGTCATCTTTGTTGCTTGAAAAATAAACATGTTGGGCACTGTGAACTCTGCTGGGACCACTACTTCCTTCCCATATACCAACTGAAATGGTGTTCTGTATGCCCATAGTGTTGCTGGTACACACTCGTCCCACTCATCCATGTTAGCTTATACAATTTTCGTGAGACCTTTCTCTAGTAGTTTTTTGAATGCCTCAATAGTCTTGTTGGCTTATGGATGGTATGGACCACTTTTATGATGTTGAATCATAAACTTATTCAGAAGAGACTCAATGTTTTCATTAATAATATGTGTTCGTGAATCGCTTGTGAGGATTTTTGGGCATCCAAATATTGAAATTATATTTTCAAAAATGAACCTTGTGGCAGTGTTAGTTGTATAGACTTTGACTGGTGTTGCTTCTACCCATCTGGTGCGATATTTCGTGGCCATTATTATGTATCTTGCATGTGAGTGTCACACTGGTGGTGTTATGGGTCCAATGAAATCTATTTCCCACTTCTTCAACATCTACACTGTATGAAATAGGTTTAAGCGGAGTTCATCCTATCGTGAAGGCTTCCGAACCCTCTGATAGACATCAAAATTCTTAGAATATTCCTTAGAATCTTTGTGGAGTGTTGGCCACCATAATCCTGCATGCAGTATCTTCCTTGCCATGGCTTTTACTCCTACATGGCCTCCCTCTACCCCACGGTGACATTCCCATAGCACATCTTCTCTTTCGTTTTGAAGTATGTAGTGTCTCAGGACTTGATCCAAGCCCATCTTATAGAGATGTCCTCCAACTAGTTGATAGTTTGATTCCCTTACTATTAGATGTTGCTTTTGTGTTGGTGTATACCCCTCCGGCAGTGCCTTGTTGTTAATAGCCCATCAATTTCTTCTAGGTAGTCCAGAAATGCTTCTATTCTGAATAAGTCAACATCAGGCAGTTGATCATCTAATGATCCTTCATTCTCTCCAGTCTCCAGTCGTGATAGATGATCCAGCCCCACGTTCATTATTACGGGTTTGATGACTACCTCGAAAGTGAATTCTTGGAAGAGTAATAACCAATGGCATATTCTGCGTTCTAACACTGGTTTGTTCACTAAATACTTTAGTGCTAAATGATCTGTGAAAAATTTGAATGGTGCTCCCAACAAGTAATGTCTGAATTTTTGCAGAGAGTAAACCATGGCCAGTGCCTCCCTCTTTGTTGTTGTATAGTTCCTTTTTGTAGTTGACAATTTCTTGTTGGCATAGTACATTGGGTGATCCATATTTCTGTCGCACAATTGCACTAGCATTGCCCCTAGCGCAATCCCTCACACATCAATATGTACATGAATTTTTTTGTTCCAATTTGGGTACACAAGGATTAGAACACTTGCCAGTTTCTGTTTCAATTTATCCAATGTTGTTTGACATTCCTCCATCCAAGTGAATAATTATGTCCTCTTCAATAACTTCTCCATATGGGTTGTGATTGATGCATAATTCCTAATGAACCACCAATAATACCCTGTATGGCCTAAACTGGACCACAATTGCTTTACATTGTGTGGTGGTTCCATGTTAATGATTACTGCAACCTTTCTGGGTTCCACGCACACTCCACCTTTGCAGACAATGCGGCCCAGCAACATTCCAAATGGGACCACAAAATGCACTTGTTTAGGTTCAAGGAATTTTTCAACTGTCGGCACCTTTCAAACATGACCCTTAGTAATATTTTGTGTTTCTTCAGCAGACTATATATTGTCCATTCATCCATGTACACTTCCGAGAACCTGTGAATATAGTCTCGGAATGCAGCTATAACATTCCTTGAAAAGACAATCGGTGTATTATTCAAACTGAACGAAATTACATGGTAAGCATATGACCCCCATTCGGTAGTGAATGTTTTCTTCCTTTTTTCCTCTTCTACTATTCAAACATGATGGTAGCCCAAGAATCCATTTGTGAATGAGTATGCTTCATTGCCCACTACATTGTCTAGGATTTCATCACTAAAGGGCGCTGGAAAGAGATCATGCACACATGGATTGTTCTAAATTTGATAATCAACACAAACTATTATCCCTATATCGTCTTTCTTGTTCTGTATGACTATCAGACTGATCCATTTCACTTTGTATACCAGAAATATAATCCCATCTTCTAGCACTTTTTCGATCTCTCTCTTAACCTTTTCTTTCACTCTAGAGTTTAACCTATCTGGCCTGTGCTTTACTAGATGGGCATCTGGCTTTAGAACAATCTTCATTTCCCTTATGTCCACTTTTATCCATTTTAGCTCTATTTCTGATGTTGGGAACAAGTCTTGGTATTCCTGCAACAGGTCAAAAATACTTTTTGTTGTCTATTCATCCCAATAATCCCCCACAAACACCATTTTGGGTTTATCTATTGTTCCAATGTTTTTCTTTCTCAATTTCATCAGCAGTAGGTGTGCGACTTCTCCTGCGAGACTTTCTTATATATCCCTTTCCCCTTCTGTTTCCTAAAAGGTCAAATGTCTCAATCCTTCTAATCCATCTTCATTTGGATCTGATCTACCTTGTCACAAATATACTATAAGAACTTTTCATCAACACAACCTTCCCATAACTGTCCTAGGGTGAACAAGAGTCTTTTAATAGCATATAATATCTCATTAATGCGTTGATCATCATCCCTAAATGAGAAGTTGTTGATGAACTAGGTAGCCATGGTATTCCAATCTGCCATTTGTTTACGGAGCTCCTCTTGCACGTACCAAGCTTGCGGGATGGTAATTAGGGTATGTATAAATACATGCACCCAAAGTTATTTCAAAATACTTTCTCTTTCCCAATTTTCTATGTAGGCTTCTAAGTGCCTTTTAGGATCTGAATTGCCTCTATATTTCATTCTAGCTTGCGGGCGGTCTTCTTCTTGACTGAACCTCTCTCTCATGGCTTGCTTTATAGTCCCCCATTCACGCAACATGTTGTGGTGCGTCCTCCACTACCTTGTTGATGTGGCGAGTAACATGATATCTAGCAATAGAACCTTGTGATCTTCCCTTACTTCTCTGTCTCCTTTGTTTAAGAATATGTCCAATGGTTCAATAGCATGGAATTTTGGATAGTCACTTACCTCTACCCCTATCCAATTTATCCTGCCTATCCTCTCGCAGCATCTGGTATTTAGTTCATACCCCCCTTGCTACCATGCATCCTACGCAGCTTCCAAACTAGCTTTTGAGCTTTGAATACACCTCCAACTGATCGATCCTCCTGCTATAGGATTTATATAATCATCTTTCTTACCTGTTGTTAGTGTGTATAGCTGGTCTAACATTCCTATCTCGTCCTTGTCATCTACAGGTTCCGTGAACCTGGGTCCTTGATATGGGTCCAAGGGTTGTATCACTTGCATTCCTTCTACTTCAAGTATCATTAGTTCTTTCTTCAAGTTGATGACAACATAGTTTTCATAGGCCCAGTCGATCCCAAGGTGTGCTGGATATGGGTCCTTATCACCCATTATGTCAATTACTTTGAATTCATTGTATGTCCTTACTCTCGCCACATCCACCTCTACATCTTCTAGCCTTCCAATAGGTAGGATACAGTACTAGTTCACCGTCCTCAATTGTATCATTGAATACTTCAGTTGTGGCTTCCCCTTCGCCTCCCATGTTTTCTTGGGAAAGATGTTTACATTTGACCCCAGGTCTAGCATCATGTCTTTGATCTAGAATCCTGCAAGCCAAGCATTGATTCAAAATTCCTTTCTGCTTCTCTTTTTATTCTATCACACTCTTGTTGTATGCCTTTTGAGTAAGTTGGTAGATGGTAGTTCCGCTTCCTCTTCATCTTCTCGCAATGCTGCTTTTAAACTTTTGTGCAATTCTTTCAATATGTGCTCATCCTCAACGATCTGTAGAAATAACTTAAACCATTGTTTTATCGGGTGAGCATTATTGAATGCACAGTTATTCTATTTATGTTTCTCCATTATCTCAGTCATTCCTTCAAACAATTTAGCTACCTCCCAATAATACTATTTTTGTTACATAGGCTTGTACGATTTCTTCGTGGATGCTGCTTTAAAGATCAAGGGCGGGTCCACCATACCTCGATCTTCCCCGGTATTCTTTCCACTTCTTGTAACTATGTATATTACTTATGGGAAGAGCATTGTCTGTACAAGGTTCAATGTTCACTAGGTTAGCCCCTCCTTGTCTAGTCCTTTCCTTCCACTTTGGATGAGCTCTACACAATCCTCCATGGTGTGCGGATTGATTTTTCATTGCGAACACCATGGTCTTCTAGGGAGCAGACATTCCCTAGTGACATGCCACTCTTGGTCACATTTATAGCACCTTATATGACCTCTTCCTCCTGCTCTTCCTCCTCTCCCATTTCCTCCTTGTCCTCCCCTGTTGGACTTATTGATTCTGAACGTCGACTTGTCCAGCCATTCTGCTAAAGCATCCAATTCAATGCACTAGTCAGTGTGATTAGTTGTAGATACACAAAAATCATAATAGTTTTTATTAGGGATGTTGGATTAATTTTGTAATATTGGGCACATTTGCGGTATATGTCCATACATCCTACAAATTTCACAATATTCTTGATTATTTCGTCCGAGGAAATCTCCTTGCACCCTAATGCCACAACTTCTGCTATGAGTGGGGTCCTTGATGGCCCTGCAACCCCCCTTGAATGGTTAATTCCTCACAAACTTGGACATTCTGTCGCAACATGTCCCTCCACCATGCAATGTGTGCACCATACATTGGGTCTAGCTGTCCGAACTGTATATAGATCCTTCAATTTCTTCGTTAAGTTGGCAATATGATTTTGGAGGCCCATAATTGACGGATCCTGCAATACTTCTCCCCCCTTCCCTCCAATATTCATGCAGGTATCCAGCCATGGCCTCTATACATGACGCTTGTTCTAAAGCATCCTGGAGAGTCCCAATCTTCTGTTGCGTCAAAAACGTTCTTGTAAGGGGTAAGAGCGCCTTGATGAACCAGTCTCTCTGGTGATTGGGATCTAGGGTGTAGCTCAACCTAGAAATAACATCCTTAAATATTAGAATTAGCTCCCAAGCAATTTCACCTTCCTTCTGCTTGATTTTCCATAGCTCCAATAACCCTTGTTGGTCAGTTTGAGGTACTTTGAATTCTTGCGCGAACCCTCTCCTGATTTCATCTATTGTGGCATTATGGTTCTATTCTACCCATTTTATAAACCAAAGCAAATCTCTCTCCCTCAACATGGTCTAGAATTCAACTAATTTAGCATTGTCTATTGTCTGACGTGCTCTCCATATAGCTTCAAAGAGATACCAGTGTTGTCCACGTCTTCATTTCCTCTACTCACAAATTTTGGGTATCTGGTGAAAGATCCCACCATGGTTATTCAAATATGCACCAACACCACAAATCCTTTGGTTTCAAGCAACTGAGATCCTTGCAGCATATTACTAATACAGCAATTTCGTTGTAGTTTATTGTATTGAAACTAGCCTTATATTTCTCATGTACATTGTGTACTCGTATCACTTTAGCTAATTAACAACATTTTTTTCCAGATTATTCTAAGGCAGCAAGGGAAGGTCGGGAGGGATACTAACTGTACCTTGGAGATATTTCTGCTGACCTCTCGTGGATGTTTCACCTTTACCACATAACCTTCTCATGACATTACCCATTTCCTCTTCCCTCTACTCTTCGCAATTTCTCGACATTTGTTCCTCCGCTATCGTTCCCACAACCTGCAAAGAAGGACCCTGTTTATTATTCTGGCTTCTGTCTTTCCTATCACTATTCTTATCTTGTCCTACATCCTCTTTTATTCTTTCCCTCTCTTCTGATCTCCCCAACGCCATTCCTACTTGGGGGGATCCCATTTTTCTCTTCTTCAGAGTCTGAACCACTCTCACCTGCCACTTGTTAGCTAACATTGCTCTCTTTTGTGCCTTAACATCTCTGGCTTTCTGCAATATTTCTACATCCATTCCTTCAACAACATCTCTATTCCCCAACCGGTAGCATCCTCCCATTAAGTCCTTCCCCTAGTACTGGGGTTTTATGCTACCATCATTGCTACAGGTGAGGGTAGTAGTTCTTCTTCTACCATGAACATCTTAATCCACAATGGAACTTACCTCACCAACCTTCCTCTTAGTCCTGACTCGAACACCACTTCCACTCTTGAAAAGGATTGATAATTCTATGACAAACTTGACTATGTACCCCTCCACTGTAGTATGTACCCAAAAGTCAACTTCCCTTATCATGTCATTGTCTGACTGTCGAAGCGATACAAGGTCTAAAGGAGTCCAGTCGTGATGAGTTGACATCATTCCCTCTGATCGAATCTACACTTTTAACCTTCTTAGCCAATTATACAAGTCTTCTATAAACTTGCACCAGAATATCTCGTACTGGTCACTCCCACCCTCAACGTACAAAGTCTCTCTACTGACTTTGGCAATCGGTTGGCCCCTTTGAATAGTTTTTTTTGTTATAAAATAATCTATGCTTTTATTCCACCAATCTCTAATCTCTTTCTTGAATATCCTCGACACCATATTTCAAACCAGTTCTTGTAATTTCAAGTCCCGACAATGGAACCATTTGTTGGCACAAACGTGACATCAGGGGAAGACCCTGGGTTTAGGCGCAAAGGGCCAACAATGGTTCATTGTAGTCTAGCACAATGCCAACATTTTCGCCTTACCCAATGGATAAGGAGTCTCACCCAATGTGTGTTGCAACCAGAAGTAAGAAGGGTTTAGCATAGGGTCAAGGATATATCAACCATTAGTCTGTAAGTGGCTTTATGCATATACTTAGGCTAACACTATATTAATCATTACAATGAATCTACCACGTGCATAGACTTGCAGTGCATTCAAAATTTTAGTAGGTCCATATAACATCGCTCTCTTCTATGCCCTAACGTCTTTGGCTTTCCGCAATCCTTCGACATCCATTCCTTCAACAACATCTCTATTCCCCGACCGGTAGCATCCTCCCATTAAGTCCTTCCCCTAGTATTGTGGTTTTACACCACCATCATTGCTGCAGGTGAGGGTAGTAGTTCTTCTTCTACCATGAACATCTTAATCCACAATGGAACTTGTTAGCCTCCTATTGCGATAGGTGTTCATATTTCATGATTAACAGTGGAAGTGCCAAAAAATTTCATCTTTTCCATGCTGCAAAAGTTCCATTTTTGAAGGATTTCACAATTAAGGAAAGGCCAAACAGCTTAATCTTGGCTTCCCTAGGTTTAAATTGCTTGTTTTAGAAGATAGAGAATGAATATCTGTCCAAACTGTTTAATCTTGCAGATTTGTAGATAGGTAGAGAATCTTGGGCGCTCAACAGCTTAATCTGAGCCCCGGAAGGCATAAGGATTGATTTAGATAGGAGGATAGCCAAAAGAAAAGTTGAAAAGATGGGTTTTCTAGTTCAAGTGCACCCAAACCAAAAAGAAGAAAGAATTTTAGGTAAGTAGGCTGGGTAGGTAGTTTTGAGGTTGCAAAATAAAGAATTGTGATCCATTTCATGTTTTCAAGTGTTATATCTATTCAGATCACAAGTATAAGGCAAAGTCCATTTCGAGGAGCTCAAGCGAGGCATGTCTAACTTCCCCTTCTCCCTTTTCCCCAAAACACTCACTAACTTCCCCTAAAGAGGTCAAGATCTGCTTGATATCTCTTAAAATCATCATATTTCACATCATTTGCCTTGGTAAAGGGCAACTTTACTTAAGGAGTGTTCATTTTTCCTCTACAAGATCTGTTTCCCCTTTATAGCCTAAGATTTCTATCCTTAGCACTTTTCTATTCACAACTCATATTAACCTCTGACTCTATTATATAAATCCCTTCTTATTTCCCCTTCCCCTATTAAAAATATGTTATAAATCCCTTTATATACATATCCCCTCCCTCTGGTTGAAAAATAACCATAAGTATGCTTGGGAATTACTAAGTTTGCCTGAAACTTAGTAAGAACCCTTAGTTATTCCCCTTAACCATCTTCTAATGCTTTGGACCCCTTCTGTTGCATTAAAGTCTTTCCCCCGATGTATAAACCCTTTTTCCGATTACAAAATTCCCTTTGTATTATAGAAAATCCTCTTCCGATTGAAATTCCCCCCCCCCTTCGACGCGATATCGCTGTCGGAGGTGGTCGCAGTGTTGGACATTATACATATGTGCCCCCGATTGTAACGTTGCCGATGCGATTTCGGCGATCGCCGTATCGCAATGCTTTGTTCCCATGTTACAATGCCCCCGACCCGTCCGCCGATAGCGATATTTCTATCGCGCCCGATATAATATCACATCGCATATATGTTATATCACATGTATTGGTTCCCGCTGATCACTCAACTGCATCGACAATCCACAGTCCATCGCTCCCATTTCAAATATCACCCGCCATGCTACCCCCGATGGTCGATCGTCGATGCGATATCGGAAATCAGCCCATCGCAAGGTTTATATATATGTTATCGCCTACGCCCGATGATCCTCTCGACAGCAATATTGCGACCTAATCTTGGCCGTTGGACTGGTTCGCCTCGGATCCAACGGCCCAGGTCTCCTCCTCTCTAGAGTGATCGTTTAGCACCCAATTTTCATGAAATTTCACGTTTAAAAGGCATTTTTGCCTTATAAAGTAGAAAGGACCTTTTCTTAAGTTTTATTACATCGCTCCTGTGCGCTCCTTCTCCAGAGGCGGCCCAGCTCATTTCTTCATCAATCTTGGATCGCTCCTCTACAAATTGGCACCAAATGTAGAGTTTTTGCCTCAGCAGGCATTTAGCATCCAGTCCTCCTCCATTTTGGCAATAATTCTTCCTTTTTTATCATAGTTCAATCGGCCAGCGCCGATACAGTTCCAAAGGCCATGGAAATCATTGTAGCAGTTATTTTTACCATAAATTAGCAAAAAATGGCGATTTGACAGTTTCAAGTATATCAGGGGAGAGAAAATGGCCCAGATTCAATTAAAAGAGTATCAGTGAAGCGACAAAGTGTATCAGTGAATAATATCAGTGGAAAACTTTAACTCCAAAGCAGATGAGCATTGAAAGGCCCCCAAAAAAGTCAAAGAAGCAGTTTTGAGCCATTAAGGCTCACTAGATCACAATTAATGTCATTCAAGCCGCATGAGGGCAACACTCCAGTCCCAAGGCACAATTATTGCAGAAATAGCCATCGCATAGCTCAAAGGACCCCTCTTAACTCATTTTTGATGCTGTTGCTTCCTGCGCAATTTGGATGGATATTTGTTGCATTTATTTCAGTAGAGATTAGGTAGAGGCACTTAATTTCCTTAGATCTGTTGAAGATCTGCTGTTGTAGATATTTTTTTTGGATATTTTCTCTATATAAACCACCCTGTGCATTGTAAAAAGGGGTGGGTGGATAATCCTCTTTCTAGACTTGCACTGGATGCTTTGAGAGATTTAATGAACAAAGATTGCTGGAATACCTTGTGTTTGGACTGTTTGATGTGGATTTGATGGCTGAAGAGTAGATTACAGGATTCTTGTGCTTCTTCATGGAAAAATAAGTTTTTCTCACCTGTTTTCAGTTGCTATGTTTGCTATCTCATATATGTGTCATGATCTAAGTTGCAGGAAGAAAGAATAGCTCAGATGTCACAGAGATGTGCTCTGTCCTCAATTCTTGTTAGTTCTCTATGTTTTCTTCTTAAATAGTTATGAATATGAATACTTATTCTCTCATATTTGAACTATTTCCTTCACATATGACTGTTATTTAGGAATCCTTGATTTCCCCTATATAATGTTCACTCACCTTCCCTCTGTCAGCATAATGAAATCTACTTAGCCATCTTTCATTCCTTGACATCCATACCATCCTTATTCTAGCCTGATATTGTTCCTTGTTTAACTATTATGCTCTGCAGTCCTTCTTTGCCAAAGAAAACACACCCAGCAGCCCTTAATCCTTGACTCCATGCCCAATGGTCTGAACTTCTCATACTTTGCGTGCCAACTTTGCTTGAATACATCATCCATCCCACCAAATTTAAAAACCAAACCCAAGTACATCATATCTAGCCTGAAATCACCATTAAACAAAGCTAAATTATAAAGAGAGAGCCCTCTCTGATCGCAGGTAGGCTAGGACCTACAATCCAGAGATTGGTTTGTGGTTACCTCGACCGTATCCCTTAAGGAGCCAAGGGACAACCTGAGTGTTAACATAATGGCAACTCCGCTGGGGACATCTTCAGAAAATTCCAAAAAATAAGTTAGAAGCTGGCTCTGAAGAAGAATTCACGTCATACAAGGTCAAATCCAGACCCAAATCCCTCAGCTGCTTTTGAAAATCCCAATATAATCCAAAGGAACCTTAGGAAGCTAGAGCGAAGAGAAGATTTTGCTCATTCTAGTCCTAAAATAGTTCGGCCAAGCTGTGTTCCAACCCCTGTCAAAGTTTTATTTTGTTCAAACCCTGTTTCCCCTAGTTCATCACACACCTCTCAAAGCACCTTCTCCACTCCTCCATTCACTGCACATACTACTCCTATTACCACTATTGTTACTACTGTTCCAGTCGTTCCATTTCTTCCTGCTTTTCCATTTATCCCTGTAAATATGGCAAATAGATATGCCCCTTTACAACTACCTGCAAATCCTGGGGCTATGCCTCAAGATTATCAAACGAAAATCACATATTTTGATGGTACTGATTTTAACACTGCCCTGAAACACACCAAGAAAATGCAGGACTATTTTGAGAGTTATGAAATAGATGATGATCATGTAAAAATGAAGATTTTTGTCCAAAGTCTCACAGGTGACGTTAGGCCTTGGTTTAGATCTCTTCCTGCAAATTCCATAGCTGATCCAGAGGCCCTTTACCAAACATTTCTTAGCAGATGGGAGAAGAAGAGGGACCCTCTGCACATATTATCTGAATATGATACCATAAAAAGAGGTCCTCAAGAAACTGTCATAGACTATTGTGCAAGATTTAACAATGTTTACAATGCAATTCCCCAGACCCTCAGACCTCTGCCTGATCTTGCGTTATATAAATTCCCTGATGGTTTTGATACCGACATGGCCTATCAATTGAGGGAAAGAGCTCCTCAAAGCCTAGTAGACATGCAGAATGTAGCTGTCAGTGTGGAGTCAAATCTGATTGCTAAACGAAATAGAGCAAGAGCTGAGAGAAGAACTACTTTTAAAGAAGAACCTTTAGCTATTGAACAAAAACTAAATACAATCATGAAAGAAGTGCATGGATTTTGAGATAGAATGGAAACTATGGAAAGAAAAACATCATGGGAAGGACAACAAGGTAATACTATCAGAAACCCAAATTTTAGGAAAAATCAGAACCTAAACGTTGGAAGGGCTAGCCCCGACCATGATATAAGACCTCCTTTTCATGAAAACTATGCCGAAGCATCCACATCTAGTGAGCAGACAGAGGACACTCACATAAACTTGATGGGTTTGAAGGGTGAGCAACAAGTTTTTCTAACCCAAGAAGACCAAGATGACCATGATATAAATCAATTTCAGACTAAGTCTGGTGAGTCTTTTGACTTTAAACAAGGTTATGATTCAACTGTTTATGAGGTCTACAAACAGTATAAGTTGAGGACAAGAACCATAGGTGTGCCCAAAAATGTTAAACCAAATGATACCAAGAAGCCTAAGAAGATCAAAGAAAAGGCTGCCCTCATAGAAACTGCTAATAAAACAGTCCCAAATCCAAAAGAAATGACCATAGAGGATGTCACAGATGTTTAGCCCTCTAAAAATCAGCCTTTAGTATCTTTTCCCTCAAAGGAAAATGTAAACAACACTCCTCAAAGCCTTCCCAAAACTGAGATACTGCAAAACAACACTCAAGAACAAGAGAAAACCACTGAAAGTGCAATTGAAAAAGGAAAATCTGCCAGTTACAATACTAAAACTCAAGCAGAAAAACAATTTGATTTAGAGGCAGAAATAGGTAAACTGAAGATACCCACCCCTCTATCTGAACTTGCTAGGCATGATATATATAGGCAGAAAATCAAGAGATCTCTGCAAATGCCAGAGAATAGGGATGATGTGAATGTGTTAGATGATCAACCTGAGCTCCTTTTCGGACCTGAAGTCGATGGCAAATCAGCACATGGAGTTGTTCTACCCTTTTATGTCAGTTTACACATACATGATAAAGTGTTGCATAATGCAATGTTTGATTCAGGTGCCTCACACAACCTTATGCCCAAAGCTGTAATGGAGAAGCTAAACCTTTATGTTACTAGACACTACAAAGACTTATTCTCCTTTGAATCAAGTCAGGTCAAGTGTTTAAGCTTAAACAAAGACTTATGTGTGTCGTTAGTCCAATATCCCAACAAAACAATCCTAATGGATGTGGTGGTTGCTGACATTCCACCAAAGTATGGTATGTTGTTGTCACGATCTTGGAGGGCAAAACTCCAAGGATCTTTGCAATTAGACCTCTCCTTTTCCACTATTTCAGTCTTTGGGCAACCAAAGAGACTGTACAGGGAAACGCTAATGAAGTATGTGGTAAGTAGTGAGGAAAAGCCCCAAAAATTTCCAATTTATTCAATCCATTCTGGTATGGATTCTTTTATTTTGTTTAATGATGAAACAAGTCCTCCAATTGATGATAAGCCTTTGGCTATATAACAAGAAACATGTATGAATGAGGAAACGGTTGCCCATACCCATGAAACTGTCAAAACAATCAATGCAACCAGCACACAAGAAGAACCTCCCGAAACTGAAAATTCAAATCTACCCACTCCTAAAATGGTTGAAACTCTCAATACTAGTCAAGAGAAAGAAATCCTATGGTATTTGAAGTTTGATGTTTCAGTTAATAATCTAGGAGCAGGGGCAGGAGTGTGGATCCATAATACACAAAACAATCATGCAGAGGGTCATGCTTACAGATTACACTTCAGATGTACCAACAACATGGCGGAGTATGAAGCCCTCCTTTTAGGCCTTAAGCTAATCAAATCTCTAGGAGCTGCCAAAGTTTCCATTCTAGGTGACTCCAACCTGATCATACAGCAAATGAAAAGAAATTTTGTCACTAATGATAGAAGGCTAAGAGCTTATAAGACTGTTGCCACTGCAATACTCAATACCTTCACTGAATCCCAGCTTGCTAAAATTCCAAGAAGCCATAATCTACATGCACATAGCCTAGCAACTTTTGCTAGCACATGAAAGCTTCCTTTTGAGCCAAATCACCACTTTACTGCTGAGATAAAGCACATGCCTGCTGTCCCTAACAATATCAAATACTGGCAAGTGTTTGAAAACAATGCACAGATTAACAATTTCCTCACCTTACAAGAAGAGTTTTCAAGCTTAAATATTGATATGGATGCCATGAATGATCCACAACAGAAAATGAGCCAAAATGAGCAAACTATAACAGCTGAAGCAGCAAAACAGATGTTGTGCCCAACCATCTTTGATGAGAAAAACATAGAAGAACTGAAACATATGCATTTGGAGGAAATAGCTGAAGCAGAGGCTGAAGTGATGGATTTAACAGGCAATTTTATGCCTGTTGGCCTCACTCCATTAGAAGATATGTTTGATGCAAACGATGTTCCTAAAAAACCAAAGATGTAGCCCTTAAACGCTGCTATGGAAGACTGTAATATTGGGATAGCAAAAAAGCCCAAAATGATTAAACTGTCCAAGTCTTTGCCTCTCGATCAAAAACCAAAATATGTTGACTTGTTTAAAGAGTTCCAAGATGTATTTGCATGGAGTTATGAGGACTTAAAGTCCTATGACACTTCAGTTATTCAACATACCATTCCCTTAAAACCAAATCAAAAGCCCTTCAAACAGAAACTAAGGAGAATCAATCCTGTGCTTCTCCCTTTGATTGAGAAAGAAGCAAAAATAATGTTTGAGGCTGGTATCATAGTACCCATTAGATTCTCAGAATGGGTATCCAATCTTGTTCCCACAAGAAAGAAAACAGGTGAGATTAAGCTATGTGTTGACTTAAGAAATCTGAACCAAGTCTCCCTTAAAGACCACTACCCTTTGCCAAAAATGGACCACATTCTACAAAGAGTAGTGAGGCCATCTAGAATTTCATTGTTTGATGGCTTTTCAGGTTTCAATCAAATACTTGTTCACCCAGATGACCAAGACAAGATGACCTTTACAACACCGTGGGGAACCTTTAAATATGTGAAAATGCCTTTCGGACTAAAAAACGCAGGCGCTACCTTTCAAAGAGCAATGGACATTGCCTTTGCCAAAGAGATCCATGATTTCTTAGTGATCTACCTTGATGACCTTACCCAATTCTCAAAATCAGATCAAGAGCACCTAAAACATTTGAGACAAGTGTTCCTAACCTGTAGGAAATATGGCATTTCCTTGAACCCCAAGAAGTCCCTCTTTGGCTTAGAAGAAGGCAAATTGCTTGGCCATATCATTTCAAAAAATGGGATTAGAATCGATCCGGAAAGGATCCAAGCCATTCTTCAAATCCCATATCCAAGAAACATCAAAGAGTTGCAAGCATTCCTAGGAAAGATCAATTTCCTAAGGAGATTTATCCCAAACTTGGCTGAGTTAACAAGAATGCTAAATAACATGTTAAAAAAGGATTCCAAGATAAAATGGACCTTAGAAGCCAAGCAAGCCTTTGAGGGCATAAAAATTTCATTAACCCAAGCACCAGTCCTCACAAGTTCTCAATTTGATAAGGATTTCATTATTTTTTCCTTTGCATCTGATCACACCATATCTCTTGTCCTTTTGCAAAAGGATGATCAAGGAAATGAAAAGCCCATTGCTTTGTTTAGCCGAGCCCTTAGAGATGCCCCCTTGAAGTACCAAATCATGGAAAAGCAGGCCTATGCCCTTGTTAAGGCCATTAAATATTTCAGAGTTTACATCTTATACTCCCATCTGATTGCTTATGTACCAAATGTTGTTGTAAAAGACATATTAACTCAAGAAGGAATTGAGGGAAAAAGAGGCAAGTGGATTGCCAATATCCCTGAGTATGACATTGAGATAAAACCCACCAAGCTCATAAAGGGACAAGGTTTAGCCAAACTGATGTCCGAAACCAATTTTCAAGCCTTAGACATTAATGAATTGGACAATGAACAGGAGCTGGCGACTCCACAGATCAGTGAAGCTTTTTTGCAATCCCCATGGTATGCTGATATTTGTTTTATATTGTTAAACCTGTGTGCTCCCCCAGGGTTGTCCAGAACCAAAAAGAGATTTTTAAAAATGAGAGCATCAAAGTTTTGTGTCTTAGATAGTGCCCTATTTTGGAAGAATCATGAAGGAATTTTGTTGAACTGTTTAACTTTAAATGAAATTGACAGTGTTATGAAAGAATTCCATGCAGGGGACTGTGGAGGACATTTATATTGGAAGTCTACTGCTGATAAGATACTAAGGGCTGGTTACTATTGGCCCTCCCTCTTTGCTGATGTGAGAAAGTTTGTTGTTTCATGCCACAAATGCCAAATCTTTAAAGGCAAAAGAAAGCCTATGCCATTTCCCCTTAAGCCCATTTCAACCGAGAAACCTTTTCAACAGTGGAGTCTTGACTTCATTGGAGAAATCCACCCATCCTCTTCAGGCCAGCATAAGTGGATATTAACAGCCACAGATTACTTTACCAAGTGGATTGAGGCCATCCCATGTAGGCAAGCCAATGACTCCACCATTATACAATTCCTTGAAACCAATATCCTTTCCAGATTTGGTTGCCCTGACAAGATCATTACAGATAACGCTGTTGCCTTCAAATCGAAGAAAGTGATCAGTTTTTGCCAAAAATTTCACATCACCTTAGGCCACTCCACATCCTATTACCCTCAAGGTAATGGCTTGGCCGAGTCATCCAATAAGAGCCTGATTAACATCATTAAGAAAGTGCTGGAAGAAAACAAGAAGAACTGGCACAAAAATCTTGTAAATACCCTTTGGGTAGACAGACTCTCAACCAAGAGATCCATTAGAATGAGCCCTTGTGAGCTAGTATATGGCATGGAGGCCAGATTTCCTTCATCTTTGGGCATTCCTATTATCAAGCTGTTACAGGAGATTCAAGTTCAGCCAAATGATATACAAAGGAGAATAAACCAAACCATTCATTTGCAACAGACAAGAGAGCAAGTTTATCACAGAAGTCATATTTTGCAAGAAAGGCTAAAGAAAATGTTTGATAGAAGAACCAAGGCCGAAGACTTCTTTATAGGCAACAAAGTATTAATATGGGATTCAAGAAAGGAGGACAAGGGAAAACATGGAAAATTCGACTCCCTGTGGAAAGGCCCCTTTATCCTTTCAGCTGTGCAGGGCAACAATACATATTTCCTGAAGACTATAGATGGCAGTGCAGCTGAAGAAGGCCCTGTTAATGGCCGCATTCTCAAGCACTATTATGATCCCTTTTGAATATAACACAGTTGTATATTATTTGTACATAAATACCTGTATTTTCAGCACTTTGTTTTTGCTTTTATAGCAGGCCGAGTAATGGAACAATGCAGCAAAGTTCTTTAAAAGCGGAACCAAAGCAAGTCCTCCATTTCAGATCTCTGTCATTGCATTAATCTTAGAAAAAGAGCACATCATTTTGATCCATGTTTTTGAATTTATTCCAAAAAATTACTTATGCAAATTTGCATATATTTTAAAGCACTCAGCAAGGCTAGAAACAACGCTATAATATTACAGAAATTCAAAAAAAAAAAATTGTATAAAAGATTCAAAAGCTTCAGTCAAATAGTATAAAAAAAAAAAACACACACACACACAAAGAAGGAGTGTTTCAGTCTACAACAACATTGAAGATCAAGGCAGTCTGACCTACTGTTCTAGGCTTTTCACAAGGAAAAGTCATCCCCAAGTGGAGCCACTGTTAGCCTCCTATTGTGATAGGTGTTCATATTTCATGATTAATAGTGGAAGTGCCAAAAAATTTCATCTTTTCCATGCTGCAAAAGTTCCATTTTTGAAGGATTTCACAATTAAGGAAAGGCCAAACAGCTTAATCTTGGCTTCCCTAGGTTTAAATTGCTTGTTTTAGAAGATAGAGAATGAATATCTGTCCAAACTGTTTAATCTTGGCAGATTTGTAAATAGGTAGAGAATCTTGGGCGCTCAACAGCTTAATCTGAGCCCCGGAAGGCATAAGGATTGATTTAGATAGGAGGATAGCCAAAAGAAAAGTTGAAAAGCTGGATTTTCTAGTTCAAGTGCGCCCAAACCAAAAAGAAGAAAGAATGTTAGGTAAGTAGGCTGGGTAGGTAGTTTTGAGGTTGCAAAATAAAGAATTGTGATCCATTTCATGTTTTCAAGTGTTATATCTATTCAGATCACAAGTATAAGGCAAAGTCTATTTCGAGGAGCTCAAGCGAGGCATGTCTAACTTCCCCTTCTCCCTTTTCCCCAAAACACTCACTAACTTCCCCTAAAGAGGTCAAGATCTGCTTGATATCTCTTAAAATCATCATATTTCACATCATTTGCCTTGGTAAAGGGCAACTTTACTTAAGGAGTGTTCATTTTTCCTCTACAAGATCTGTTTCCCCTTTATAGCCTAAGATTTCTATCCTTAGCGCTTTTCTATTCACAACTCATATTAACCTCTGAATCTATTATATAAATCCCTTCTTATTTCCCCTTCCCCTATTAAAAATATGTTATAAATCCCTTTATATACATATCCCCTCCCTCTGGTTGAAAAATAACCATAAGTATGCTTGGGAATTACTAAGTTTGCCTGATACTTAGTAAGAACCCTTAGTTTTTCCCCTTAACCATCTTCTAATGCTTTGGACCCCTTCCGTTGCATTAAAGTCTTTCCCCCGATGTATAAACCATTTTTCTGATTACAAAAGCCCCTTTGTATTATAGAAAACCCTCCTCCGATTGAAATTCCCCCCCCTCCGACGCGATATCGCTGTCGGAGGTGGTTGCAGTGTTGGATTTTATACATATGTGCCCCCGATTGCAATGTTGTCGATGCGATTTCGGTGATCGACGTATCGCAATGCTTTGTTCCCATGTTACAATGCCCCCGACCCGTCCGCCGATAGCGATATTTCTATCGCGCCTGATATAATATCACATCGCATATATGTTATATCACATGTATTGGTTCTCACCGATCACTCAACTGCATCGACGGTCCACAGTCCATCGCTCCCATTTCAAATATTGCCCGCCATGCTACCCCCGATGGTCGATCGCCGATGCGATATTCAAAATCATCCCATCGCAAGGTTTATATATATGTTATCGCCTCCGCTCGATGGTCCTCCCGATAGCGATATTGCGACCTAATCCTGGCCGTTGGACTGGCCCGCCTCGGATCCAACAGCCCAGGTCTCCTCCTCTCTACAGTTGTCGTTCAATGCCCAATTTTCATGAAATTTCACGTTTAAAAGGAATTTTTTCCTTATAAAGCAAAAAGGGCCTTTTCTTAAGTTTTATTACATCGCTTATGTGCGCTCCTTCTCTAGAGGCGGCCCAGATCATTTCTTCATCAATCTTGGATCACTCCTCTACAAATTGGCTCCAAATGCAGAGTTTTTGCCTCAGCAGGCATTTAGCATCCAGTCCTCCTCCATTTTGGCAATAATTCTTCCTTTTTTATCATAGTTCAATTGGTCAGCCCTGATATAGTTCCAAAGGCCATGGAAATCATTGTAGCAGTTATTTTTGCCATAAATTAGCAAAAAAGGGCGATTTGACAGTTTCAAGTATATCAGGGGAGAGAAAATGGCCAGATTCAATTAAAAGAGTATCAGTGAAGTGACAAAGTGTATCAGTGAATAATATCAGTGGAAAACTTTAATTCCGAAGTAGATGAGCATTGAAAGGCCCCCAAAAAAGTCAAAGAAGCAGTTTTGAGCCAATAAGGCTCACCAGATCACAGTTAATGGCATTCAAGCCGCATGAGAGCAGCGCTTTAGTCCCAAGGCACAATTATTGCAGAAATAGCCATCGCATAGCTCAAAGGACCCCTCTTAACTCAGTTTTGATGTTGTTTCTTCCTCCACAGCTTGGATGGATATTTGTTGCATTTATTTCAGTAGAGATTAGGTAGAGGCACTTAATTTCCTCAGATCTGTTGAAGATCTGCTGTTGTAGATATTTTTTTGGATATTTTCTCTATATAAACCACCCTGTAAATTGTAAAAAGGGGTGGGAGGATAATCCTCTTTCTAGACTTGCATTGGATGCTTTGAGAGATTTAATGAACAAAGATTGCTGGAATACCTTGTGTTTGGACTGTTTGATGTGGATTTGATGGCTGAAGAGTAGGTTACAGGATTCTTGTGCTTCTTCATGGAACAATAAGTTTTTCTCACCTGTTTTCAGTTGCTATGTTTGCTATCTCATATATGTGTCATGATCTAAGTTGCAGGAAGAAAGAATAGCTCAGATGTCACATAGATGTGCTATGTCCTTAATTCCTGTTAGTTCTCTATGTTATCTTCTGAAATAGTTATGAATATGAATACTTATTCGCTCATATTTGCACTATTTCCTTCACATATGACTGTTATTTAGGAATCCTTGATTGCCCCTATATAATGTTGACTCACCTTCCCTCTGTCAGCATAATGAAAGCTACTTAGCCGTCTTTCATTCCTTGACATCCATACCATCCTTATTCCAACCGTATATTTTTCCTTGTTTAACTATTATGCTCTGTAGTCCTTCTTTGCCAAAGAAAACACACCCAGTAGCCCTTAATCCTTGACTCCATGCCCAATGGTCTGAAATTCTCATACTTTGCGCGCCAACTCTGCTTGAATACATCATCCATCCCACCAAATTTCAAAACCAAACCCAAGTACATCATATCTAGCCTAAAATCACCATTAAACAAAGCTAAATTATAAAGAGAGAGCCCTCTCTGATTGCAGGTAGGCTAGGACCTGCAATCCAAAGATTGGTTTGTGGTTACCTCGATCGTATCCCTTAAGGAGCCAAGGAACAACCTGAGTGTTAACAGAACTTACCTTACCAACCTTCCTCTTAGTCCTGACTCGAACACCACTTCCACTCTTGAAAAGGATTGATAATTCTGTGACAAACTCGACTATGTACCCCTCCGCTATAGTATGTACCCAAAATTCAACTTCCCTTATCATGTCATTGTCTGATCGTTGAAGCGATACAAGGTCTGAAGGAGTCCAGTTGTGATGCGCTGACATTGTTCCCTCTTATCGAATCTACACTTTTAACCTTCTTAGCCAATTATACAAGTCTTCTGGAAACTTGCACCAGAAGATCTTGTATTGGTCACTCGCACCCTCAACGTACAAAGTCTCTCTACTGACTTTGGCAATCGGTTGGCCCCTTTGAATAGCTTTTTTTGTTTTAAACTAATCTACGCTTTTATTCCACCAATCTCTAATCTCTTTCTTGAATATCGTCGATTCCATATTTCGAACCAGTTCTTGTAATGTCAAGTCTCGACAATGGAACCATTTGTTGGCACAAAAGTGACATCAGGGGAAGACCCTGGGTTTAGTCGCAAAGGGCCAACAATGGTTTGTTGTAGTCTAGCACAATGCCAACATTTTTGCCTTACCCAATGGATAAGGAGTCTCACCCAATGTGTGTTGCGACCAGAAGTAAGAAGGGTTTAGCATAGGGTCAAGGATATATCAACCATTAGTTTGTAAGTGGCTTTATGCATATACTTAGGCTAACATTATATTAATCATTACAATGAATCTACCACGTGCATAGACTTATAGTGCATTCAAAATTTTAGTAGGTCCATATAACATAAGCAATTACACACATTATACCAAGAAACCAGTCCAGTTCTTCATTCATCTTAATTCAACAACATAGTACTACATGATACATTGGCCTCAACCCCAATTAACTATATGAAATACCCAATTACATGACCTGACTGCCTGCAACAGACTTAGCCTGCTTCTCAACTACTACTCCAGTGTTTATTTCAGATGCTCTGAGTGATCGCATCCTCCTCTCTACTCATTCGTAACTAGAACACTACTTCCAACCCATCAAGCCTCAACCAACCCCGTTCTCCTTTCAGATTTCTTCTTTTGTATTCCTTCTACTGCTTGCACTGCCAGTTCTCGCTCGACTATTTCTTTCCTTGGTTGTCTTTCGTCCGCCTTGTCTGCTCGGTTGTCCTTGATTTATGTTGACACCTCGCCCCAACCATCTCACAACTTCATGTTCCTATCTTCCACCCTAGTTGTCTTTTCCACAACCTAACTATTTCTTTCGCCACCTATTTCCTCTTCTTTTTATCTTCTAAATATTAGAAAATCCTTCAAAATAAAAACTAAGGCCCCAACATGAGGTGTCATATTGTATGTCATGGAAAATTAACTAAGGGGGAGGTGAACTAGTTTAGTACATTCATGGACATTAAATTATGATTATGTTAAATGGTTAAATGAATAATTAAATGAGCAACATACACCTTGTGAACAATATATTCGATATAACCACTAGTTAACATCTAAATCACAACATAAAATTCAGCTCACAAAATCATCACATACAGACACCAGACATAAGTGGAAACCCATAAAGGGAGAAAACCATGAATTTGTTGTTTTTGTGATGCAAAGGAAAGCTTCATTTTCCCATATTACATTTCATTTGATATAGAAAACATCATACAGGAGACTACTATCTCAATTCTACAAGCTTCAACTTGCAATTAAGCTCCAACTACCATCAATTTTCTGCAAGATACAACCCATAGGAGGCTCCTACCTCAACATGATCCAACTTGTTATTTATTAACCTGCAACTTGAAAAGAGACTACAATCCCCTCATACATAAAGAAAACATTGTGCTCGTTACCTGGTCTATAAATCTGCATACCTTCATCTTTTTCTCTACTTTTTCTTCTCCTCAAAATTTCTTCACATATGCTCTATATGTGCCAGGTAATAAACAACTCAAATCAGCTCTTACATTCTCAAAAACTCTAACTATTCATCCTTCCAACCTCACACATTTTTATAAACAAAATTTTATGGTTGTTCGTATTCCAAATATGAATATAAAGTGAAAATAATTGTCCCTTTCCATTACACTCATTTTTTCACACCTTTTGAGATTTTAAATATTAAATGTTTCACCAAATATTATTTTTAGCCACCTATAATGATTAAATCAACAAGCATAGCAACCATAGCCTTTGCAATGTAAAATATAAATACATCAGCAACTATAACATCACAACATCACAATAATAACAACATTCTTCATGCCTTTGCCTTTGTATTTTACTTATACCTTTTTATTTTCCTTGCATCATGTCTTTGCCTTGCATCCTTTCCTTGCATCACAACAATCTGTGCAACATTTTGACATCAACAACCAACAAGCATATGTGACAAATAAGGATGTGTAACATAAGAGCTTCAAGACAACCATGCCATCAATGACACCCTTCCATCCTACTCTGTTGCTCCTTTGCTTTGCCAAAATAATATATGCAACATTATCAACACACAATCAACTCAACATGCAATAAAAACATATGAAAGCAAGCTAACAAGTTTTTCTCCTTCACCTCCAAGGAATAAAAGTATCCACATCAACACAAGCATGCCATCAACAATAATTTTTCAGCTATACATACAAAAACGGTTCCATCATACTTTGTTGCTTCTTTACCATGCTCATAAACATACAAGTTATTAAGCATACTAAGTATCAACATCATACATCAGCCTTGAAATAAACCTGTAAAACATATCTCTAATTCCATATGAAAAGAATTCAAATCAACCTTTCAACTCAATGTACACATTAGAATTCAAATCAACCTCACACATAGAACATATGCAAGTTTAAAACATTCACTCTCTAATGCCATATCTCTTTTCTTTGCAACTTGTCCACTCAACATACCGCCCATACCATGTAGAGCAAACATATCATACCAATCATCAGAAACAAATCATTGTATAAGTATACCTTGTTTCTCACAAGGGTAGACCATATTTTTGTTAAACACGCATTACAACAAGCATCACAACATCAATTGTACATACATCAATGACATTAAAGACCTATAATATTACTTCTTTTCCATCACCCTTTGCATCACATCTTTGTATTTCATTTTCATTCTCATTTCCTTGCCTTGTACGTCTTCAACATTGATTTCTATTACATAATCCATCTCATAGAACCACGAGCATCAAACATAACTTGTTGTTGCTCCTTTTTTATCAATGACAACAATGCCTATAGTATGCATGCGACAATGGCTATTTCTCCTTCATCTTTGAACTCAAAGAGGATAGGATATCATCTTCCATAATGGGCCCTATTTCTTTGGAGCTAGAGGTATGTATTTAAATTCTTGGTCTCTTGATTTTGATCTAGATGAAGATTTTCCTACTGTTGTCTCGATATGGGTCAAACGTTTGTGGTTCCCACTATCCTGTTGGAATGATGATTGCTTAAGAGTGATAAAAAATGGGGTAGATTTCTACCTAGAATAAGCTAAACCAAAAGGAAACTACCTTTTTTTGTTAATATATGCATAGAGGTATATCTAGAAAAGGGGTTACCCTCTCAGATCAACTTGAAACAAGGAGAATATAGCCACTATTAGATACTGGACTATGAGAAGTTACCTTTCAAGTGTATACTTTTTCATGAATATGGGCATTTTGTCTGAGATTGTAAAAAACCTAGGTAGAACAAAGGGATGGATGGAACCCTCCAAAACAAGAACAATGGAAGACTCAAATATGGGGGGGAATAGAGAAAGAATAGGAGAAAATTGAAACCCTATTGAGATGGCCTGGAAGGAAAATCCAACTTCTAAAAACCTATTTATTCCCTTCAATATCTTGTCAATTCAGAGGAAAGAACAACTGGCCGTGAATCTGAGGAACCTAAGGAAAAGGATACATAAGCCAATATGGAAGAGGGTGAGGTTCAAGATACAAACCCAAACCCTAACAATACTCTAGTTGAATTAGAATCCCAAGCTTTAGAGTTGAAGCCCATGGAGCTAAGAAATGAGAAAATCCCCAATGTTCACAAAGGATTAGAGCTCAGACCAAGTTAGTTCATGACTTGACATGCTAAGCGCAAATTAGATTTAGGAGGAGACTCAACAATCCACGAAACGAAGAACAACCAATGACCTAAAGGTTATCATTCAAACTCAGAAATGCATGAGGTTGAAGCAAAGAATAACATCAAGTTGGGAACCCAGCCTCAAATTATAGATATCTTAAATTTAAATTTGAATAGGGATCGGGGAATTGTAAAGACAGGAGGTGGCACTGCAACCCTTGGAAAACCTAAATGAAGATACTCTCTTGGAATATATGGGGTTTGGGAAGCCCTACAAAATCCCAATCATTAGTAGAATTTTAAGTTCTAAAATGGGCCTTCTAAGAAAAATGTACAATGAAAATTAAATTTATAATAACCAATAGGATTCAAGATGATGATGTCAACCATGGGGGGTGATTCGCCATTTTTGGAGTAAAAAGATAAAAAAGATTAAAAATAATAAAATAATAAAACTACTTTTTCAACTTATCTCCCTAAGATTTTACTCAAATTTCGAGCATGAGTACTCATTGGATGCAAAATTTAATACCTCATCCAAGCAGTACCCATGTTGCATACTTTTGATGGACCTTGCTACATGAAAAATGAGAAATACCTGAAACCGAGTGATTGCAATCATGCTTTTCATGTATTTCTCATTTTTCATGTAAAAGGTTCCATAAAAAATATGCAACATGGGTACTCCTTGTATGAGGGATCAAATGTTTCATCCAACGAGTGTTGCCGCTCGAAATTTGAGTAAACTCATATGGAGATAAGTTGAAATACGAGTTGAAAAAATAGTTTTTTCTTTTTACCCTGTAAAATTTGATGATGTAATCTAATCTTATTTTATTATTTCCACTATTATTTTATAATTTCCTTAGGAGGCCCATTTTAGACCTCAAAATTCCCCTAGTGCCGTAAAGGGCCTTTTGTGAAGTGAAAAAACACAAGTATTATTATTATAGCAAACAAAACTAGAAGAAGTAGAGTTAATAAGACTTTCAAGAGGCTTTTTGAGAGATAGTGTTTGTGTGGTACAAAGTTCATCCGAAGCATCTGAAGGTTTGGGCATATTTTGGATGACTTTATAGTTCAATTTGAAGAAAATCCTTAATACTAAATATTGTTTGTTGTCCTTCTCGAGTAAACGAATACTAAGGATACTTTTCCCATTGTTAATGTTTATGCCATAGTTAACTATGGGGAAAAATCATAATTCCTTCCTTCAGTTGAAGAAAGGTCACTAGCACATCGATAGTATAGTCAACAACGTTTTCAATATAATAATATACTCCAGTGAGAAGAAGGGAAGATCTCCAGTTCGTGATCCATTTTGAGAGAAATGGAAGATCTTAATACTGAATGGTATCTTGTGGATATAGTGCTAAAAAGGGGAAAATTCACTTACACAAACCGTAGGAGTAGAGTAGGCCATGTTGTAGCCCGATTGGATTTATTCTTACTCCATAATAATTGGCTACTAAAATGAGTTGATTATCGATCCTCCATCATAGGGTAGGGAGATTCAGATCATTGCCCAATCACAATAGAAATCATCCCCTAAGGAAATATTTGACTTAGCCCCTTCAAGTATAAACATGGATGGATCTATGAAGACAACGTGGTGGCATTGATTACAAAAGCTTGGATTAGATTGGGTTTAGGATCTCCTGCATATGTTTGGGAAACCAAACTTTGGAATATTAGGAGGGCATTGAAATCTTCGAAAAAAGAAAACTATTGGCATCCCGGGATTAAGCTGGTACAACTCTCAGAGCAACTAAAGAAACATCACCTTATATTTGAGGTCGAACTAGTTGATCATTGGCACATTTAAGGAGAGAAAGAAATTACCAAACAAACTTGTATGCTACGAAGGCAAGAGGAGGAGTTATGGAGGCTGAAGTCATGTGGTCTTTAGTTACAGGTTGATGATTAGAACATTTCTTTCTTCCACAAACAAGCTCAATCAAGGGAATTTCATAATCAAGTGAAAGAGATCATCCCTTAAGGTAAACCAAAATCCTCCTCCTTTTCTAAAATTAAACAAGGGGTTTTTTTACATTTTCAAAAGTTATATTCAGAAGATAAAGAAAATGACAATAGAAATTTTTTGAGGTAAAAATTGGGCCTCAAAACAAAAATGTATAACCAAAATTAACTTTATAAGAACCAATAGGATTCAAGATGATAATGTCAACCATGGGGGATGATTCACCATTTTTGCAGTAAAAAAGTAAAAAGGTTCAAAAAATAAAAAAGAATAAAAAACTATTTTTTCAACTTATCTCCCTATGGTTTTACTCAAATTTTGAGTGGGAGCACTCTTTGAATGCATAATTTAATTCCTCATCTAAGGACTACACATGTTGCATACTTTTGATGGAAGTTGCTACACAAAAAAAAAAAAAAAAAATACATGAAAAATGTGATTGCAATCACATTTTTGATGTATTTGTCACTTTTCGTGTAAGAGGGTCCATTGAAAGTATTCAACATCGATACTCCTTGGATGAGGAACTAAATTCTGCATCCAATGAGTGCTCCTACTCGAAATTTTAGAAACATTATAGGGAGATAAGTTTAAAATACGAGTAGAAAAAAGTAGCTTTTTTCCCTCTAAAATTTGATGATGTAATCTAATATTATTTTATTATTCCACTATTATTTTATAATATTCCTTAGGAGGCCCATTTTAGACCTAAACATTTCTATAATGGTTGGCAAAGGAAAACAATCTCCTCTCATGTTTTCCCTCTATATTCACCATGAATGAGAATCAGTTGCTTTTCCAACTGATATATGAAGAAGATGTCATTGAATCCATTGGGCTTATCAACTTGGATAAGGCAGTTGAGCTAGATGGCTTCTCCATAAGTTTAGTTCAATCCTTATGGTTGTTAATGAACAAGGACTTATTGTGAATGCTTAAAGCCTCTTGATTCAAGCAAAGGTTGGGAGGACGTACAAATTGATCATTTTTAGCATTGATCCCAAAAGAGTCTAAGCCTTCTAGATTTTCACATTTTAGGTCGATCTCTCTATCCAACTCTACCTACAAAATTCTCACCAAATATTTGGCAAATTGTGTGAAAAAGGTTCTTCCTAGTATTGTTTTGGAAAATCAAGGAGGGCTTATGAAAAAATGGTATATTTTAAGCAATATCATCCTAGTTCAAGAGGCCACCAACTCCAATAAATAAATAGGTGAGCCTCATATAGTTATAAAGTGGGATATGGAAAACACTTTCGAACAGGTAAGGCATGAACTTTTATTCTCTATTATGCAAAAGTTTCTCTTCTGCAATGAATTTATAAAATGGGTGAAATCGTTTATTCGCTTTCCATGGATTGCTCCATTGCTTAATAGAAGACTATCATCTTTCTTTTTGTCCACGAGAGGAATCTAGAGGGGTTGCCCTGTTTCACCTTCATTGTACATCTCGATGGTTAAAAGTTTAAGTTGCAAGCTAGACATTGCACGTGTTGAAAGAAAATTGTTCAGATTAAGCATTGCTCAGAACGTCAAGGAGTTCAATCATTCTCAATTTGAAGATGATACATTACCTCTGGGGTGGGATCTAAAATTGTAGCATCCATATTCAAAAAGTGATGGATTCCATCTTGGATCTTCCAGAGGTTTAATCAAGAATCAAAAGAGTTGGTTATATGGATGGAATTTTCCCAGATGCAATTTTCCAGGATATATCAAATACTCTTGGTTTTACAGTTGATACTAATTAGAGATCTTTTCGATATGGGGTCTCCCATCTCATTGGGAGCCACGAGCTAGGGGACTAGGGAGAAATGTTGCAAAAATAAAAAAAAATAAAAATTGTTGCTTGGGGAGTTCAATGACTCAATGGCTCAATAGAGACGATGGTTGGAATATTCGCAGAAGTTGGGTCCTTGTCCTGTCCTCCTAGTTTGTTTTTGTTTGCAGATTATTTTGTTTTTTAAGGTTTGATGTTTCTATTTATGAATTTATTTGTTTCTATATAGATATTTGCATTTAATGTTAATATTCTTTTGATCAGTTTTTTCACCTTTAAAAAAAAAAAAAAAAAATTCCCTCCCTTTTGATTGCTTTGTTTTAATTTTAGTCTCATTTAATTATTATTTTATAGGATCTTGACTCATCAATCAGGTCTTGACTCCTAT